>JADZMA010001337.1:0-21102 GCA_020796225.1 Arion vulgaris
CAAATTACCTGTCACAAATTGGAAGACAACCCAAAGGACTAATTTTGATCAAGTGAACTATCAATGACACCTGAAATTTTGTCTCTTGAAGGAGGAATGAATAAAAATTCGCTACTAGTTCTACCATCTTACTTCACTCCAATTGTTGACATCTAATCTAACCTTCTTGCTAGGATTAGCGTCTCGTATAGGCAAAACCTCGTCTTCATCGGATTCAGAAAGTTGAGGAAAGACCGAACTTCAACATTAGAATGACAACTTGCATTACTAGCACTACTACCTTTGCTGCATTCGCTAAAATTAGAAACGTCACTATCACTACTAACATCGTCTTCATTGCTATTACAAGCTTAATTTCATCCAACAATTCTAGAGCTTGAGCTGCACACACACGTGCTGGTCTTGATGATGAAGGTTGATTCATGGCTGCTGACATTTTTGTAAAAAATTGAAAAAAATGACTCGACTTTAACTACAAAGATAAACGTGTTACGCATTGAATCTTATTTAAAAGGAGTAGAAATGTAGCTTTATATAACTACTTCCCATATTGTGAACATTTGTAAACTTCAGAACTGTTATTGGGAAGAAAATGCCGTGTTTTTCAAGAGACATCCAAAACCGATATATCGGTTTTGAAACATCATGAAAATAACCCTGAACCGGTATATCGGCTCTGGAGTCCCGATGGGTTAAGGCCTGCTTCCAATGTTTTCCATTTTTCAAGGCAACCTAGATGGTCATCCGATATCTCATGATTATGTAATTTTGGGCTCAGCTTCCACCTGCTGAAACCAATTTACAAATTTTGATGTTTGTTCTGTTACATTAACAGCAAAGAGTCTGCAGCAAAAGCAGTATAATTTCTCACTGAAGAGTGAGTAAACCATCCATGACCGCAGTATTTTCTCACCATTTGGCATCGTCTTGTAGACCATTCTTTTGACAGCTGGCGCACATCTCCTTTAGTCTTTGCACCTTGCCTTGTCACAGTACTGAAAGGCCCATCCTTGTTCTGAAAGAACAACTTCCTCTTTTGATAATTTCAACCGAAATGATCTGGAACTGGTGCATTCCAGAAAGAAGCATCAGATAAAATATTCAAATTTTTCTCATCCACTTGACTCATCACATTTACAGTATCATGACGAGAATCATTTTCAGCATGCATTTCTGTTTCAACTTCATCCACTGCTATTTCATCATGTATTTCTGCATCAATCTCTTCCATTTCTGGCTCTAGTTGCTTTTTTGAAGAATGCATGCTGTCAGCATGGGAGGAATCCGTATCAATTGTAGATTGAGGAAGAACGTCTTTGATGAACCTTGGCCATCACTTGGTCTCTGACATATTGAGCATGAATCCAGGTAGTGATTTTAGTGATTCACATCTTTTTCTTCTTTGCTTTTAGCTGCTGCATCCACTAGGCCTCTTTGATTTGTACACTCCATGTGGCATGATGGAATATTCTTAAATAATAAATATATAATAAATTAGGGACTTAAAAATATACAACTAAACAAAAAGATATAATATAAATATATAAAATCTGTATAAATAATTATAATCCAAATATTTATTCATAATTTAATAAATATAGTTATTTATTTTTCTATTTCCATTTGTTTAATTAAAAAATTAAAATATAAATTTTTCAGACATAGAAAAACGTGTGTATGCCGTAATTATTAATTTATTGTAATAGTAAACCACTAGTATAGTATAGTAATACTAACTTTTTGAGTGGAAGCCTGTCGCTGTTTTCTCCTTTAAAATGTATGTCCTGATTACTTTACTTTAAAATATGTATATGTTCGTGATATTGATAGACTTATACAATTTGCAAAAATAATTATTTACATAAAATGAACCTGTAAACAACGTCTGTAATTATCTCACTCCGTGACTCCACACGTATTAATTGCGCGTTTAAAATGACCCTCGATTCTACTCGAGGCTCTGAATCTTATTCATTTAAGCACCAGGCGCTCTGCATGGTGGCACCCTGTACCTGCATGTATTTAACAATGACAGTTATGAAACCGACTAGACAGAGCTATGTCTGCTTTGTCAATTGAATTTTTAATTTTGGTGTCACCCTTGATGGTGTCACCCTTGATGGTGTCACCCGGTCGCGGCCTGCACCCCTAGTGACGCCGTGTCTCTAACTGTCTGTTATCCTGTTCTGGCCTCACTATCCTCTCCTCAAACTGTCTGTCTGTTGGTACCTCTCTGTTCCTCTGGCTCTGTGAAGTGTGTCTGCCAAGTGTGTGTGAAGTTGTCATGCCAAGTGTCTGTCCTACTGTCAAGTGTCTCTGCCAAGTGTCTGCCAGTGTGTCTACCAAGTGTGTGTGAAGTTGTGAATCTCATATCATTCTATTTATCCACTGGCAATTTTCTTTGTTTGCAAATCTGTCATTGTCCTGTTAGTATATTCTCACGGTCAAATCTGGTTGTTGGTTGGGAAATCCGTCTAATTTGATAATCGTGACGGACAATCACCCAACGTTTCTAAAAAAGAATACTATTAACCTCAACTTGGCTGCATGAGAAAGAAAGGCAGGGCATAAGTTCACTTCTAGTTAAGGAAAACCCACTGTTAACATATCTGGTCTTCTTTGCATTCGTTTTTTCGCCCTTTTTTAATCACTTTTTGTGATATTTTGATTTTTCCAAGACTAATGTTCACATTGTTTTTGGCCCCCAAAACATGATTTCTACAAGTTTAGGAAGTACCCGTTTCAAAACCCTCTAATGTTTTAACAATGCGGGCGGGAAACAGTGGTTCTTTCTTTCCCCAAAATTTGGGCCCCGTAACCACTGGGAAATATCTGGTCTGTTATTATCCCCCACAGACCAGGTATATGGTTCCCCCTTTGTTTCTTGAAAATACCCCCTAGTTGAACTTGGGACTAAGAAAAGCAGGGAAAAATCGGGTATTATTCCTGCAAAATGCCGTTCCCCGGTAAAAGGCCCCGGGAAAAGGGAAACAATAAGAAAAAAAAAAAATAGAATGCCCTACTAGGAAGGTTGAAGAAATGAAAAAAAGGGGAAGGGGAAAAGTGGGTCGGAATATAGTTATGGGTATCTGACCTCCCCTTTTAACCCCCCTATCATATTTCTGACATATATAACAAACACCGGAAAACCCATTAAAATGTTTAATCTTTTAATCCGAACTT
Organism: Arion vulgaris; assembly: GCA_020796225.1. Lineage (NCBI taxonomy): Eukaryota > Metazoa > Mollusca > Gastropoda > Stylommatophora > Arionidae > Arion > Arion vulgaris. The sequence goes on from JADZMA010001337.1 coordinate 3,184, forward strand.
TTCTTTTCCGGAAAGGGAAAAACAACAGATCGGGAAACCTAAGTCCCTTTAAAAAATTTTAAAGGCCAAATTCTGCCCCCTCCCCACTCCATAACATCTACCCACATAACATAATGTTCTTGTACTATCGTTTCACAACCCTTTCCCAATAATTGTCCTTTCTTCACTCCCTTAAATTTATCACTCTGTCAATAAGAAACTTTACCAGCCCTTAAACAAACTTTCACAAAATTAAAAAGTTCATTAAGTCACAATTTTTTTACCTGGGGTGATACAAAAGAGGGAATTCAACTTCTTCTTCCTAAAAGGGTTGATTCTTCTGAAATTCACTGGTTGTTTTGGGCCCGGGAAAATTAGTCACCCGACTCGGGTCCCCCGGTCCTCTACTTCCATATGGGGTTCCCCGCAGGGGGGTTTTCATTTAAGGGCATTTTCCCATCTGGTGCTGTGGGGGTATCTCAGTTTTTTTCTTTGGTCTGTCAGGTTCATATTATAGTGAAAAGGGTTCTTCTCTTGTGGCGGCAGAAAGGGGGATCTAGAACTTTCTTCCGTTAGTTAAAACCTCTTTTATGTGGGACCATGGTGTCCGAAAAAAAACATTTTTTAAACTGATTTAAGTTTCCTCACTTGGTTGAACTTTTCCAAAAATATAACATTTTCTTTCGTTCAAAGTTACCCATTTTTCTTTCCCAAAAATCTGCGAGCTGATCAAATACTATTAACCCCTGTTAAAAAAACCTCTCTTTCCGGAAATAAACAATCTCCAAAATTTTTTCCCCCGTTTTTTCTCAAATCTCTAGTCTCACTGTATCATTCTTTCCTCCTGTTTTAAATTTATGTTTACTCTAAGACCCCTGGCCCCTCCCCTGGTTTTAGATTCCCCTACTCAAAAACCCCTTTTAATCACTTTCTCAGGGGGGGTATAACGGGTCAGAAACTGGACGGGAAAAACAGGAAACAACCTTAAGTGGTTGGATATTCAGTAAAGTTTCTCCTGAAAACCCCCTCCTGGTAATAGCTTTTACAAAATAAATCCGCCCATATTTTCCTTTTGGCCTTTTCCAAATCTCCCCTTCATCAAGAAAATGCCTTGTGAAACTGTTGGGGCGGTTTTAATGAATTTACTGGGCATCAAATTTTTTCCTGACCTTCTGTTCCGATAAACCTTCGTCGACAAAGACCATGTAGATTGGTGACACTTTTGGCATTTCTCTTGTAGTTGGCGAGCAGCAAAAATGTCTCTTTTCCCCGACCGCCTAAGCCAATTGGGGTCTCAGGGAGTAAGCCCTGTTCAGGTGAAATTAACAATTGGGACTCTGGCCACTTTGCCAGCAATTGACGGAAGCCCCCCGTGTTACCGGTCTGGGTTTCCGCCGAAGGTGGACAATAGTGGCACTTTAGTTCCTGTGGCCCCGTTCGTTGTCAAATGGATGAAAATATTCTGTCAATTTCATCATCAAAGGGCCCCTCTTTCTTTGTAGACTTGGTTGGTTTGAGTCCCCCCCGGGGCCCTTTCCCGCGGGACATCTGCTTGTTGCCGATCTTCAAAGGTAGGTGGAACACAAGTTTGGGCATTGATTGGACCGGGGGCGGTTTGGCCATTAATATCTTTTGGGGATGGTTGGGGCGGGAATGTTCTGCCCAGCGTTTATATGGGGTCGTTTTACCCTTTGCTCCATCTGATTGGAAGGGGGGGTAAAATGGAGGCCATAAACTTTTTCGGACATCGGGCGTTTATTCATCCTTCTGCTTATTTCATCCATTTTTTTTTGGGGCGCTTGCAATTTTAATTCTCTCAGGGCCCTTCGAGCATCTAGGAAGGATGTTATTTTTTTTTTATGAGGGCCTTTTTGGATAATTTATCATGATAAAAAGTAACCATCTGTAGGAAAGGTTCATAAAGTTTTTTTTTTTTAACCCCCTTTGCCCCACTTCAGGATAAGTTCAGAATTCCCAGAACATGGAAAATAGTTCTGAAAAATAAAAGGGTTTTTGTGAAAAAAAATTCAAAAAAATACAAATTTAATCAATATTTGTTATTTAATGCCCAATTTAAGTTAAATGGAAAAGGGTATTTTTATGAACATACTTTTTTTATGGATGTCTGTGTTGGGAAAATTTTTAAAAAGGAAAAAAAAATGATAATACCTAAAGTTGTTTTGTTATATGATCCTTTTTTATTCCCCATAAATACCCAAAAGGAAAGGCTGCAAACAGTCCCCCCTAGAGGTTGATTTTACACATTGGGCGATTACTGGTTTCAAATTTTTGATCAGTTCTCAGCATTTGGAACCCAACGTTTTGTTTTCGCAAACACCCAGTCGGTTGAAGGGCCCTGAATGGTTTTATCAGTCCAGTAGTGGGCTCTGTTTTGTTTTATCTTGTTTGACTGGACAGGGGCCTCTCTCAGTCAAAGGGAAGTTATTAAATTTTTTCCCCCAGCGGGTAGGACCTGTTTTATAGGTCTTTTATATAGTATTTTTTTGGTCCTTTTGAAGAAACAAGAACATCTTCCCTTTTTCCCTCCCTATGGTTTAACTCCTGAGCTGATCATGAGATCCCCTTCCCATATCTTAATATTTTACACAGGTGTTAAGGTCAACAGGCCCCCTACCTACACCCCATTTTTGGGTTTTTGTGTAACGATCGGGTTTTCCCGGTATGTATTGAAATGTCATAATATATGCAATGGCGAATTTCTGCATGTCCTTTATCCCTTAAAACCCTTTTGGGTTCGGGACGTTTGTAAAAGGCATACAATTCCCATGAAAAACCCCCTTGTGGGAAAAAGTTTCTTTTTTGGTCTGGCGACATGGGACCAAAACCCCTCCCCCGCACCCAAATTTGGGGGAAGAACCGTGATTCGGCCCCCTTTGGATTTATCAATGATCTGCGGGAAAGAAATTTTTTGGTAACGTGTTCAGCGCCTATAATCACAAAAAAACCGGGTGAAAAACCGTTTTTCCCCGCAATGACTATGGGAGGCCCATAATCGGCCTAGCATCTCCCCTATTGTTCTTTATTCTGTTTTCAGTGGGTCGGTGGTCTCCAGCTGAGTTGTGCCATCTCGGTATCGAATCAATTTCGGTTTTGGTACATCCAACTCCAAAACCAAACACATCGTGGTTCTTGTAAATCAGTTTTTTAAGCTTTTCCATATCTGTCTTGTCTCTATTCTTTTTTCTTTTCCGTTTTTCTTCGTCTTATGTGTTTAAAATGTCCCCCTTCCATGAAATCACTCGGGGGCTTTCCCTCTCTAGGTCCTACCTTCCTGGATTCCTCCGTTCTTTCCTCCTATGCAACCATATATACGGATTGATGTTTTCTTTCAGTTTCTCTGGTCCTCCTTTACTGGGATACCTCTATTTTCCTGGGTTCAACCTGGGTTTCTTTTTTTTTTCTTATCCGCCCATCCCCTTTTTCTCAATATCAGCCTTTCTGTTCTCTTTTTTAATACCTCCAACACACCCTTTTTTTATTTGATGCTTGTTCTCCCATTTAGAAAACTAGAAATAGTAGCGCCCCAACTCCATCCTATGGGACTCAACTGGCCTCTGGGTCATTGCTTAAGTCCCCCCTATTTGCCTTCCTACTTGGAAATGTGGATTGTTTAATCGGGGCCCTGAACAATGTTCTCGGGTTTTTTTAACACCGTCTGTTTACACTTGCTTTTTTTAAGGGTTTTCTTTTTCCCCCCTCTCCTAACCAGTTTTTCTTTTTCCCAAAACCCACCCCCCCTCTTGTTTTTAAAAATTTTCCCCTAAGATCATACTTGTCTTATTTTCAAAATAAAGAGGGTTTCATTCCCGTTTTCCCCTTCCCCAAAATTAAATAATTTTCCCCCTTCCAAGGGGCCCAACCGTCGGTTAGCGATCCTCGTTAGGTTGCCGACCCATACCCAATTTTTCCAACCGATAGTCAATTTCGCCCGGGGAAGCACGGCGGTGTTCTGGGGAAAAATCGGGATCTTTCCGGTTGATTCCTCTTCGTACGTTTTTCCCAGATTTTCACCTTCGGCGGGCCTGTTTAAATCCCCCAAATCCCCGTTCCGACCTTGGGCGTGTTTTCCCCGTTTTGGATTGCGGGTTTCTGGGTCCGCTGAAGTCTCCTCTTTTTGCTCAGAAAAAAGGCCAGTCCATTCTTCCGGGGGCTTGGGTGGGGGCCTGTTTCCCCTCGAACTCTTTCTACCCTTTCCCCGTTTTCCTGCTATTTCTCTGGGAGCCACCCGGGAGAAATTTTCATTTTGGATCCTTCATCTTCTGCCGGGGGTTTTGTTCACCCTCATTTACTTTTTTCTGATGAACTTTCTTCCTTTGGCGTTTGCAAGGGCCCCTTGGCTCCTCATTTTCTTGAAAACCCTTTTTTACCGGGTTTGCTTAACCCCATCAATAAAAATATTGTGAGAAACCCTTTCAACTCTGTTCTTTCCTTTTTTTTACTGAGTGGTTCTTCCTCTTTTTTTGCTCTCCGAACTTTTGGGGAAGTCTTTTTTCCCAGTTTAAAGGGTGAATCTAAGGGGGGCCTGTCCTTCGTGAGCGTTCGATCTTCATCCCCTTAAGACTTTTCGGGGTTTTTTCTCATTTTTTAATATATAATCATCCCCGTGTCTTGCTTGGGGGTGATGTATTTTGTTCTGCCCCTCTAATTTGATATGAAGAGTTTCTCTTCCCTCTATCCAATTTCTAAATTTTTTACCCTGACATCTCCTCTGCCGTTCCTGTCTTTTCACGTTATTTCAGTTTGGGGAAATGTAATTTCTTTCCCATCTGCTCCCCCCTTCAGCCCATTTTTCTCTTCCATTTTTCCCCTCAAATAGTTGGATCTATAATAAATCTTTTACCCTATTTTCCGGAACCAGTTGGATCTAAAAAATGCATAAGATGATTTTACAGAATATATTTCTAAGATATCTGCAACAACAGAGAAGGGACAATGACAACCTTACCCAAAACATACTTAACAATATATGAAATGACTGGGCAAAATATTTTAAAACTTACCCGATGGGGCGTTGTAGATCATTTTCTAAAGCGTTTAAAATGCTTAAACCATCTTTTCCGAAATTTTTCTGCAACCCGCTTGCTGTTTAAATGCCTGATACAGCCTTTTTAAAATCTAAACCCTTTTTTGGGCCCTGGCGAATTATTTTCTGAATAGTTGGGTCTATAATAAACCAACACCAAATTTTTGTGAACTAGGGGTTTTAATAAAACCAACCATATTTTTGGAACGTTTGGGGATATAATAAAACCACATTATTTTCAATAAACTAGTTGGGTCTATAATAAACCAAAAATATTTTCCATAAACTAGTTTCTTTAAACCACACCATATTTTTAAACTAGTTTGGTTCTATAATAAAACCCCCATATTTTCAGTGAACTAGTTGGGGATATAAAATCTTCCCCTATTTTTCCCTGAACTAGTTGGTTCTATAAAAAATTTCACCATTTTCGTGAACTTTTGGGGCTATAATAAACCCATCATATTTTTTGTAAATTTTTTTTTTAAAACAATTTATTTGATTCTTTTGTCGTAAAAAATATGATCCCGGGGGTGGGTACATTTTCGATTAAAATACCCTTTTTTATGTAAGCTTGTTGTAAATTTTTGTATAAAAAACAAAAATTCCCTTAAGTGAACTAAAGGGCTCTCTCCAAAATGGGTTTCTATGTAGATAAAATTAATTATTTTTTTTAAAATGAAAAAATCAAATTTATGCCCATTTTGTGAAACAGCCAAACAAACGGTTAAACTCGTTGTAGAAGAGTATGGCTGATAGACCCCCGGGAAAGTATATGTGTTTATGATATCCCAAGGGGGATGCAATGGGGGCATATTCATGTGGCTCCTCAATAAGCTATGTTCAAAATTAAAGATTTAAAAAAATTGTTTGTTGGATCACGTAATTAAAAGAATTTCATTACGGGGCTACCTTTAAATGATGTGCATCCCAAACAAAATTAAGCCCTTTTTTTGTAAATTGTCCTATCTGGATATCAGACAAATACTATTTTATAAAAATCGTAACACCAAGTTAACAGGGACACCACAACTCTTTTCCCATAAATGCTTAACAATATATGAAATATGGACAACAAACTAATAAAACCTGATTAAGCAATGTAGATGGATTTTTAAAACGCCCCTGCTTACCATCCATCTACCCGGGAAATTTTTCTCACCGTTTTTGCAATGTGAACTGCTGATACGCTTTCAAAATCTATCAACTTTCTGTGGGGATCTGTGCGAATTATTTTTCCCTGAAAAATTGTTATAATAAATCCCAAAACCCCTTTTTTGAATAGTTTGGGTTTTATAAAACCACACCATATTTTCCGGAAAAGTTGGTTTATAATAAATTTTCCCCATATTTTCTGTGAACGTTGGGTTATAATAAAACCAACACCCTTTTTCCGTGAACAGTTTTGGGTTTATAATAAAAACCCAAAACCATATTTTCTGTAAAAATAGTTTTCTTAAAAAATGAATCATATTTTCTGTAAACTATTGGTTTATAATAAATTGAACTATTTTCGTGAACTAGTTGGTTCTTTAAAAAACTTAAAATTTTCCGTGAACTGTTGGTTCTTAAAAAAATCTTGTATATTTTCCGTGAACCCCGTTTGGGTCTATAAAAAATCCATCATAAAATTTTACAGAATACCTTTTCATAAGACAATCTTAAAACAGAGACGGGTACACTGAAATCTTTTTCCCCTAAATGTAAAATATATGAAATGACTGGGAAAAAAATGATTACTTTGATGTAATTGTAGATGCATTTTCTCAAAAGGGTTTAAACTGTTTCCATCCATCTTCCCGACAAAATTGTTTTTTGCGCCTTTGCATTGTGAACTGCACGACTTTTTTCAAAAACTTCCTTTCTGTGGAATTTGGGGGCCTATTTTTCCCTTTAACTAGTTGGGCTATAATAAATCCCCACCATATTTTCCTAACTAGTTTGGGGCTTAAAAAAATCCCACACCATTTTTCCCTAACTATGGTTATTAAAAACCACAACATATTTTTTTAGTAAACTAGTTGGTTCTATAATAAATCACACATTTTTTTGGGGCTAGTTGGTTCTATAAAAAATCCACACCAAATTTTTAGTGAACTGTTTGGGATAAAAAAATCTTAAAATTTTTCCTGAACTAGTTGGTTCTTAAAAAAACCAACCCCTATTTTCAGTAACTATTGGGGATATAATAAATCTTACACATTTTCCTGAACTAGTTGGTTCTATAATCTTACCATTTTCCATGAACTAGTTGGTTCTATAATAAATCTTACACCATATTTTCAGTGAACTAGTTGGGGGTAAAAATGCATCAATTTTCTTAAAAAATTTTCCTTTTTTAAAAAAAATTTATGTTGATTCTTTTTTTCATGTTAAAAAATAGTGCGGTGGATCACATTTGCCTGACCCCTTAAACCTTTTTTGTTGCTTGTTTGACATTTTCTGCAATATAAAAAAAAACATTCCCTTAATTTTGATATGTACGGCTCTCTCACATGACACAATGGGTTTTCTTAATAACAATTGCAATATTTTTTTAAACTGAAAAAAAATTTATTCCCATGTGTTTAGTAAAGAGCAGGTAATGCGTTGAGCATGTTTTATAGAGATGGTATAGACCACGGTAATCACTATAGGATGATATCACCAGGGCAAAAAGTTGGACATATTATCAGTGGCTCCCTGGTACAGCTATGTTCAAAAAAAGATTTAAAAAAATTGTTTGTTGGATCACAGTAATTTAAAAAATTTCATTAACGGGGCTACCAAATGATGGCATCCCGCAGATTAACCTGTTTTTGATCAAAAGGGGGTCCCCAAACTGGGTATCAGACAGAATATATTTCATAAGAATCTTTAAAACAGATTAAAAAAACCTGAACCTTTACATAAATGTAACAAAGAAATGACTGGACAACAATGACTAATACACCTGATGGGTAAAAAGATTGATGGATTTTTTTAGGCGTTCCATTCTTTCCATCCCTCTGCCTGGACAATATTGTTCTCTCAGCGTCTTAATGGAAATGCCTGATTTGAAATTTTTCAAAATCTATCAATTTTCTGTGGGGATCTGTGCCAAAAATTTTCCATGAACTAGTTGGGCTATAATAAATCCAAAACCATTTTTTCCGTGAACTAGTTTTCTATAATAAATCCACCATATTTTTCCCTGAACAGTTGGGGGTATAAAAACCCAAAACCATATTTTCCTAACTAGTTGGTTCTATAATAAATCCAACACCATATTTTTTTAAACTATTGGTTTTTAATAAACCGACACCATATTTTTCCTTGACATTGGTTCAAATAATCCAAACCTTTTCTTAAACTGTTGTTTTTCAAATATATCATATTTAGTGAATATTTTCTAAAAATCCCACTTTTTCGTTATTGTTTATAATAAATAACCCCATTTTCATGAACGTTGGGTTTTATAATAAATCTTACACATTTTTAACAGGGTTTATAAAAAAATCTTGTATTTTTTCCTGAACCAGTTGGATCTTAAAAAATCCATAATTTACAGAAAACCTTTATAAGACATCATCAAAAAAAGGTTGGACACCGAAACTCTTTACCATAAATCTTAAAATAAGAAATGATGGGCAACAATGACTAATTTTGATGGGAAGATTTTAGATGATTTTTTCAAGGCTTCCCAAAATTTCCATCATCTTTTTCTGGACAAATTTTTTGCAAAATTTTAAAAAGTCAACTACTGTAAACCTTTTCAAAATTTATCAACTTTCTGGAATCTGTGACCCAAAATTTTTTCCCTGAACTAGTTGGGCAAAAAACCCCACCCTATTTTCCGTGAACGTTGGTTCTTAAAAAAATCCGACACCATATTTTCAAAAATAGTTGGTTCTATAAAATTTAACCATTTTCAGTGAACTAGTTGGATCTATAATAAATCTTACATTTTTCCCAAACTGTTGGTTCTATAATAAATCTTAAACCCTTTTCCAGAACTAGTTGGTTCTATAATAAAACTTTCCCAAAAATTTTTAGTGAACCCGTTGGATCTAAATAAATCCGTCATCATATTTTCTGTTTAAATTTTTTAAAAAAAAAAATTTTTTGATTGTTTTTTATGTTTGAAAAATATGATCAGTGTAAGCAATTTGGACCTTTCAGCCACCCTTTCCTTTTAGTGGCTTGTTTTTCATTTTCCAATCTTCTTCTTCTAACCAGGGTGCAGTTTTTTTCCTTGGGAGAATGCCAGTTTTTAGAACGCATGTGTTCTGGTTGTGGAACTAGGGGGGATTTTGAACAAAGGGGGGGTGGGGGGGTTCTTGTCTTTTATTTTCCCGGAATTCAAGCAAGATATGCTGACCCCACATGGGATCACTTTTCATGTGGAGGTGGTGGGGTTTATTCTGTGGGGGGTAAATTTAGTCCAAATGTCCTGTTTTTAACTGAAAAATAGTGCTTTTTATCTTTTTGGAAAATTTATATTGTCCTTGGGTTTGGTCTTTCATCTCGTACATGTCCACCCGTCGTCCCCCAGCCCTCGGTTCACCCAACCCTGGGTTGTTTTTTAGAATCTGTTTATACTTTGTTTCTAACAGGTTTGTCTATTTTGGGTTTTTATGATCCCCATTTTTGGGAGATGCTTGTCATTTTGGGGTTTTGTGTGCCCGGGTCCCTTGAATGACATTTATCAAAAGGAAATCAGATTGTGGGTGACAATGCTTTTACTGGGTCTGGCTGTTTTGCTGTTCTTCTAAATTTTTGGTGGACTTGGGGGATGAAAACACATGTCTTGGACAATATTCTCTCCAAGTTCAAACTGTGGTGGACTAGTTCTACAGCGGTCTTTTTCTTAATCTTGCCCCATAGTTGGAACATATATTACGGTCACAGAACTTGGGGTTTTTCCCCTCGGTTTTTATATAAAAACCCGCGAGTAGTGGTTTAAAACTGAACCACAGTGTGGCATGGATAAGGAAGTTGGATCGTCATTGTCTCCAGTGCCCGGTTTTAAAATCGGGCAAGTGTTGCTTTGTTTATAGTTTTTTGGGGGATTTCGGTTACGGTTGTTTATGTTTAGCCATGGTGGTGGGTGGGGGTCTTGTGATCGGCCTGTCATTTTTGGGGATGGTAGGTTCTTAGTTTTTCCCCCTTCCCCGGGGTTTTTGGGGCTTTATTTATTCCCCTTCAAAGTTTTTTTGGGATGGTTTTTTTTATTTTTTTAAATTTATTTTCTATTAGAGACCTTCGTCTCCCCAAATCAGTGGTTCGTGTTCCAATTTTTCCCGATTGGGGTGTTCTCATTCCCCCCTAAACCTGAGACCCCGATTTCCTCTGTCCAGGGGTGTTGTGATGTTACTTTCAAACTTGGGGGGAAGGCAGTTGTCCATTGTGATCTTACATGGAAAATAGTTGTGGGTGCTCTTGTCACACCCCCGGTGGTGTAAAATCTTTAACCATGTTGAGTCTTTTAGATGCTTTTTCTTTTTTTGTTAATTGTTCTGTCATCCTCAGTTGTTTTTTCTAACTTGGCTCCCCGGGCGGTTTTCCCCTTTTTTTGGTCTATTCATTTAAGCGAAGGTTCTTTTAGTTGTTTTTGGGGGTGGGGGAAAGTTATACACAGTTTTTGTTCATTGACTTTTAAACTTCCAAGTTTCAATATGTTGGGGTTATGCAAAGGGGTTCTTTAAGTTTAGGAGTTAGTACATATTTCTCCTTTCCATATTCGGTCATCAGCAAAAAAAGGGGTTTTTTGTGTTTAGAAGGATGGGAGGTCATTGAGAAAAGAGGGAAAGGGTGCAGCTGGCAGAGCCCGGAGGGCCCTTTCCCCTATGTTTTTGGGGGAAATTTTTCCACAAAAAATGTTCCAATGGTCCTGTTTTGGGAAAATTTGATCCATTGTAACATCTTTCCCCTGATCCCCTTTTGGGATCCCTTTATCAAAAGGCCCCCTCCAGACTCTGTCTATGCTTTTGTAAACGATGAAAACCCGGGGTTTTTTTCTTCTGGGAAACCTAAATTTTATTCTGCCAAAATCGAAGAGTTGGTCTTCTGTTCCAGCCCCTTTTAAACCCCGCCTGGGTTTTTATCAATGGGTTTTTTAAGCCCCCAAAAAGTCGGGTTATTTAAACCCTTTTCTCCGCTATTTTTAAACATGAGGTCAATGAGATGGGCCTGTAACAGGGGGCGTCTCGGTTTCCTTTCGGGGATGGGGGTTTGGCTGTTAAAAAGGGTTTTTTACCTCTCTCCAAGTTTATTTAAAGGGAAAGCAAATCAACCTGCCTTCTTGCCCATTGTAACATTTTATTCTTTCTTATCTGGGCCTGGGGTTTTCGAGGTTTAGTTTTTTATTGGTTTCCATCTCAATGAATTTAAAAACTTTTTAAATACATACATTCTTTTTTGGTTTTTTACTTTGATTTTCCATTCATCCAGCTTTTTCTTCTTTGCTTCTTTGCTAGAAAGTGTTTGTTGAATATTTCAGCTTTTTTTTGCATCTTGATGGTTTATTTTTTCTTTAGGGTCTGGTTTTCTTTTTTTCTAGTGCCTGCCCGTTTTTTTTTTATCGATCCCATCCCTTTTTATCTTTATTTAATCAAGTTTTTGAAAGTGTCTTGACTTCATCTTCTTTGCTGCTTTTAAAGGGAACAGCAGTCAAAACGATTATAATTGGTTTTTTTAACTCGATTAGGTTCTGTTTAGCTTGTTTTTCTTTTCTTCTATCCATCACTGCTTTTTCTAGATCTTTGTTCCCGTATTTTATTTTCTGGGGTTTTATTTGGGGAAATTACTTTTTTCAGCTTAGTATTTTAAACTATGTTTGCAAAAAAAGTATTTAAATTTTCCCGTGAGGTAATTTTGTCCTCCCATGTTGGTCTGGTTCTGAAAACGCCAGTCTGTTTTTTGAAATTGAACTTTCATTTTAAGACTGAGCTTTTAGTTTTTTGGTGGGAAAAAGATAAAATGGGGGAGGTGTCCTATATCATCCAAGACAGGAGATTTTTGATCAAAGTCAGTGATACTTGGTAAAATCTTCTGTATTCGACCATGGGCTCTGTGTAGAATGTTTTTGGTTTCTGAGCTCTGATTAGTGAGGGTTTGGGTGGTTACAAGGGCTTTTGTCTCTCCCCCTTTTTTTTAATCTTTGAACCTAGGGCTGGTGTGTGTGCATTAAAGTCCCTGTTTGTTTTGGTTCATGGGTTCCCCTTTAACGGGTGGGCGAGGAGGTTAGTGGACAAAGATTTTTGTCGTATATCTCACTATAAACCCACTTTTATGATCTGGGGTCTATGTTGTTTTGGTTGTTTACTTCTCCTACATCATTTTTATCAGGCATGAGTCCACATCTTTGCCTCCATTTTGTTTGGGTTAGTTGATGTTAACTCCCTTTGGGGAAAATGGTTTCAAAGGACAATGTAATTATCTGTTTAATTCTTTTAGCCCCATCTTTTTTTTCTGTAGTCCCGAATGTTTTCTGGTATATTAATGGGCCCTTTCATATTTTTTACGGGCGAGGGGTTCACCGGGGCCCGGGTTTTTTGCCAGGGACGTCGAGCTCATTTTAATATATTTGTGTTGTATTCATTTGTCTGGGTTTGTTGAAAAATTTCATCCCAAAAGGTTTAGACATAGACTTAACGATCTGGGGCCCTGTAGTTTCGGGCAGATATTGGTAAATGGGTTCTGGATCAAGGGGGGGAAAATTTCCCGCGACAATCCCCGCAGTCATGGTAATGCTTGCAGGGCCATCACGCCTGGTTGGGTTTTACTTGGCCGTTCACATCAAGTGTTTTGGGATCTCCACCATCCCCTTTCCCTTCCCCCAAAACAGAGTCCCCTTTACCATGGGTCCCCAACAGTGGACCCTTTTGGGCCCGTGCTGCCAGTGTTTATCCCCTTGTCAACTGGGGGAAAGGAAGGGGGAAAGGACGTAAGGGGGGAAAAAGGGGGAGGGGAAAAAGGGGGGACGGGGGGGTTAAGGGAATTACCCGCCCCTCATGTTTTTATGTGGAGACTGGCCCGGGGGGGACGTGGGAAACTGAGCTAGGTGAGAAGTGGGGGCCTGGGGGCTGACATCCGGGGCACAACCAGGATACGGTGTCATTTTCCGGAAAAAACCCCCCTTCTCAAATTTTTTGCAATATAAGAAACAAACATTCCTTAAAGTCATAGTGGCTCTCTCCCTTAAAAATGGGTTTTTCGATAACAATTAATTATTTTTAAACTGGGAAACAACATTTATGCTCCCATGTGTTCGTAAAGAGCAGGATAGATAGGTTAACACTTTTGATGAAATATGGTGTGAATACTAAACACTTGTGTTGTATATCAAAAGGGGCATTAATGTGGGGACATATTCATCAGTGGGTCCTCCTGAAGTACAGCTAGTTCAAAATTAAAGATTTAAAAAATTTTTTTTGGTCGTTAAATAATTTCATTAACGTGCTCCTAAATGATGTGGCCCCGCAAAAATTAAGCCTGTTTTTATATAAGGTGTCCTATCTGGATATCGACAGAATATATTTTATAAGACATCTTTAAAAAGAGTTAAAGGAATAAATCTTTTACATAAATGTTAAAAAATTGAAAAAGACTGGGCAACAATACTAATAACTTGATGGGTAAGCAGGTTTAATCATTTTTTTAAAAGGGTTTCCAAAATTTTTCCATCCCTCAACCTGGACAATATTTTTCTCGCCCTTTGCAATGTGAACTGCACTGATACAGACTTTTTAAAATCTATCAATTTCTGTGGGGATCTCCAATTATTTCCATGAACTAGTTGGGTCTATAATAAATCTTACACCAAATTTTTCCCTGAACTAGTTGGTTCTATAATAAACCGACCCAAAATTTTCCGTGAACTATTGGGCATAATAAAATTTTCACCATATTTTCAGGAAATAGTTGGGTCTATAATAAATCCAAATTTTTTTATAAACTAGTTGGGTCTATAATAACCAAAAATTTTTCCGGAAATTTGATCTAAATAAACCCTCACCATATTTTCCTTGAACTGTTGGGGGTTTTAATAAAACCAAAATTTCCTGAACTAGTTGGTTCTATAATAAATCTTCACCATATTTTCAGGGGCTGTTGGGTCTAAATAAATCATCAACCAAACTATTGGGGTTTTAATAAATCCACACCTATTTTTCCGTGAACTAGTTGGGTCTTTAAAAAATCCGTCACCATATTTTCCCGAAATATTGGTTTTAATAAAAACCAACCATATTTTTTGAACTGTTTGGGTTTTTTAAAAAACTTACAATATTTTTCCTTAACTAGTTTGGGTTTTTAAAAACCTCACATATTTTCTGGACTTTGGTTTTTAATAAAACCAACTATTTTTATGAACTGTTGGTTTTTTAATAAAGGGCACCCTATTTGTAATTTCGTTTTTGTTTAAAAATTTTTTTTTGTTTTTTTTGTCTTATAGAAATATAGATAGTGTGATGCATTTTTGGGTTACCCAGCCCCCTTACCTTTTTAGTGTGCTTGTTTTGTACATTTTTTCAAAATGAAAAAAAGTTCCTTTTTTAATTGTGCAACTATGGGGGGCTCTCTCTAAATGAAAGAAATTGGTTTCTTTGGAAAAGTTGGTTCTATCCTATTGGTTCTATAAAAATCCGACCCATTTTTCAGTAACTTTGGATCATAAAAAATTTTAATATATTTTCCGTAAACCCAGTTGGATCTAAAATAAATGTAAAGATGTTTTTTACAATACCTTTTCATAAGACATCTTGCAAAAAAGATTAAAGGTACACCTGAAACTTTTACAAAATTTTCGTCCATCGGCGTGTGCAAAAATTCGCTTTTTGTGCCCTCTCTGGTGTGGGGGGGACTGTAAGCCCAACCCCGAACAACCCCCAACGACAGGGGGGGCATACATGATAAAGGTTAAATGTGCATTTGGGGCTCTGTTTTTTCGGTTTCCGTTTCGGGACTAAAATGTGATTCTCAGTATTCGGTTCCTCTTTTTTTTTTTAGCCCATTGGATCTTAAGGGGGTTTCCCAGCATTTTTGCTTTAAAGCTTTCAGAACCGGTTTTTTAAAAGCTTTTCTGTCCACCAGCAAACGTCTCCCCCTTCAAGTCCCTCCAACTTTTTTGGATGCGTTTTCAGGTTTCGAGCAACGGGCCCCCATCCAGTTCCTTCTGGGGGATTTTGCCCTTTGGGATCTTGCTCGGGATTCGCTTTTGGAATTTTTCCTGCCAGTTTATTTTTTAGTATTCTGGTGCCTTTTGGAAATGGTTTTTTCGGTGCCCCTTTATACTGTCCAGCCCTTGCGTACAGCAGCGTGTTGCTTTATCCCAAAAAAACTTTCAGCTTTGTGACTATGCCCCCTTCGCCCCCCCGTGCCCCCGGACACGCCGGCTGGATTTTCTTTTTTCCAGTCTATGTTTCCCGATCTGGATAGGAAGCTGCCAAGAAAACAAGTTGTCCGTTGCGGGGACCTGGTGTTTAATGTTGATGACTGGATCGGGAAATGTTCCTCCGGGGGCGGCTGGAACATGACCTTTTTTTGGTGTTAATGGGGAAACCTACCCGGTTTGGAACTTGCCCATGAAAATCTGCTTTTCTTCCGGGTTGGTAGCGGGCACAGTCATCAGCAAAAACGGGTTTTGAGATAGTTGATTCTTTTTTTGGTGGGGATTTTAACCCTCCAAAGTTGAATAGTTCCTCTGCCCTGTATCAAACCCCCCATTTCTCCCCTTTCCCCAAAGCATCAGTACATCAAAAACTCTGCTGAAAGTTTGGGCCCAAAAAAAGCCTTTTTGACGCCGTTGGTAATGGGGTTTTCAAAACCCCCCTTGTAACATTCCCTCACCTTGTAAACTTTTGGGTCTTAAAGGTTTCCTGGGCATCAATTTTTCCCATCTTCGGGGGCCCCCCCTGTTAATTTTCCAAACCCTTTTGTCAGATCGGGACGCCATAAAGGGGTTCGGTGCTTTTGGCATTTCTCCTGTGTTGACGAGAAATATATTCTGCTTTTCCCCGCCTTCTCGCCCAATTGGGTCTCGGGGAAAAAGTCCGTTAGGTGATCGATTAATCGTTTGGGGGAACTCTGGTTTTTTCCAGCGATTGGGAGGAACCCCCTGGGGTTACGCGGCCGGGGGTTTCCTTTCCCGTTTCGGGGGAAATTTGGATTTTTAATTTCCCAAACCGTTCTTGCAAAATGGATGAATTTTAAAAATTTTAGCCCCGTGGGCCCCCTTTTAGACTTTGGTTGGTATTGGTCCCCCCTCCCCTTCCCCGGGGAATCGTTTGTGCCTTTTTGGCCTCGTATGTGGAAATAAAGGCTTGATTGGCCCCGGGGCAGCCCTTCCATAACATATGGGGATGGATGGTTGAGACGTTTTCCCAGCGATTTATTCTGGGGCTTGTCAATTAAGCCTGCTCCATCTGCATCGAGTATGGGGAAGGGGGGAAATTGTTGAGGTCTAAACAGTTTTGGGGCATCTAAACGTTTGAAATCATGTCTGTCTGCATTTTCTATTTCCATGTTTTTTTGTACCATGTTTTGAAATTTTCCCCTGATTCCCTTTTGACCCCTTCTACGACATCTGGGAGCTTTTTTTGGATGATGATGATGGTCTTTTTGATAGGCTCATTTCCTATGTTTGTGAGAAGAATAGACTTGATTTTTTTTTGCCACATAAAGAACATTTTGAAAAACTACAAAAATCAACCCCCGATGGAGAAAATTTTGGATTTTTTTTTGGGGTTTCCCCAAACTGCTAATCCATCTTTTTGACAATAATTTTCTCTGAAATCTTTTGAACTCCTGTACGACCTTTTTTTCCAAAATCTTAAATTTTCTGTGGGAGCCCCGACAATTATTTTCCATAACTTTTCAATCATTCCCTCTTTGTCACGAGACGGGCGCCCGTAGTATTTCTGTGCTGAATCACAAAACGTTTCATGGTTAATCCATTTGGAGTGGCTTGCTGGGGTAAACGAACAGACCGTTGTGATGTTCTCCCCCTTTTCTTTGCCCCCATTGATTTTTTTTTTTTTGCCCCCTCCCCCAAAACTTTTTGTCTTTCAAGCCGCCCCAGTTTTTGTCTATCCCGCAAAAGGGAAATCCCTTAGGTGTCAATGGGTAAAAAGGGGCCCTGTTTTGCACCAGATGCTGTGGCAATTCCGGGAAAAGGCCCCGTTAAAGGTAGAAGAAAAAAAAAAGTCAAGATTTAAAAAATGGAACTCAGAATGCGATTAAAATTTCCTCTTTTGTTTCCCCAAATAAATTCTGGACCTGGGGAAATTTATCTTTAGCAAAATTTTTTTTCAATGATAAACTTACAATAACTCAAAAAATCTTTAGTTTGGGATTTTTTTTAATTTTAAATAGAATAAAATACTCTCAAAAAAGGCAAAATTTAGGGCCTTTTTGGTCTCCCAAAATTTACATATTATAAGGAGGCTTATTCAATCAGTTTTTTGCCGGTTTTCGTCGTCTGCGAATAATAAGCTTTTTCATAGTTTAAAAAGGATTATTGACGTGTAATACAACAAATATATCCCTTAAATACACAAAATGTTGTTTTATAAATTAACCCCAAAAATATAAAAAAAGTTTTCCCAAAATATAGACTAGGCGTTTTACAGATAAAAAAAGTTTTAATTTTCGACAAACAAGCCTAACTAAATGTCATAACCCATGTATTGTATTAAAAATTTTTAAAATTTTAGATTATATGAATAAAACCCCTTTAAGTATGTTTTTTGTTTGCTTCCTTTTTTGGGCTAATTTTTATTCAAAGGATTGGTCGCGAGAATGTTTTTTACGGGCATATGCCCAGAAAATTTTCCCCCCTTTTTTTACCCGCATTTTTTTCATGAATATAATATATATATTTTGGGTACCCTGGATCCGTTTTTTGGTATTTTTGTTGGATCTGCGCCTTTACGATC
>JADZMA010001338.1:0-21098 GCA_020796225.1 Arion vulgaris
GCACAAACACGATCTCCGCAGCGAAAGCCACAATCAAATGGTCTATGAAAAAATTGCACATGTGAACTGTCCGGATTGGAACGCACAACCTTGAGAACGTTAGACAAACGGATTAATCTCTTCGCCATCAAACCCACACGTCGTATATTGATGACTGGGAGAAGAAGATCTCCAACATTTTCTGCAGATTATCTTGACACTGTAGTCGTTCGAAATATCATTAGTCTTTCTCGGGAAATTTATTTTTCATGTATACCATTATATGCCTATATAATCTCTTCATTATCAAGTAGCTTCGATTTTGCTGGTTGTCACAATGTGTTCTCTCTCTCTCTGTCTCTCTCTGTCGCGATCGCTCTATTTGGTAATTTTGATCATTCTTATTTGAGATATATAAACAGTCTTTGTCAAGAACGTATTTTTACATCACATCGTCCAGCGCCGTTTTGGAGCTCTAGTGCTTATCATTCGGTGACGTGTCTGGTTTCAACCAGCGTTTACTGGGTTCGCTCTGCGTTAGCCCTTCACTGTCCCCAGTCTCCCTGCAAGGCAGGAGGTTACAATGTGTTCTAAACTTCCCGTTCTCATCACACGTCAGAAAAATAATGACTGCCTATTTCCTATAGTGATAAGTAGTGTTTTTTCACTGCCTCTGTTATGTATGACAACGCCCTATTGCGTGGAGGCGTTTTGCTTTGTGTCCACTGTTTCGGAGTAGCATTGATCTTTGAGGCGCAGTGTTGGTAATCTACTTTTGTTTCCAAACCATTTAATGTACTGTTTCTTTATGTACCTACTTTATTTTCTGATGTCTTCATTTCTAATCCGGTCTCTTCTTGGTACTCCCATCATTATGCCTAGATATATTTTCTTTGTCGAGACTAGTATTCTTCTATCTTTGGATGTCAGAGTCCTGGTTTGTCACTGATAGCAAAATGTTGGAAAAATGATTGTACTGTATAATTCTCTATTAGTGTTCTTGGTGACATGCTTGCATTTGCTGTCATTTATCCTAACATTTAGCTTGCTTTATTGAAACTATGTTGGATATTTTTAGTTATTCTTCCATTTACAGATAAAATGCTTCATATTTATGCAATGTCTTTAACTTGCTCTTATTGATGTTTATCGATGGCCATATTGGTAGCATTTTCCTCTCTAGCGAATGTCATTACTTCCTCTCTAACGAATGCCATTACTTCCTCTCTAGCGAATGTCCTTACTTCCTCTCTAGCGAATGTTATTAATTCCTCTCTAGCGAATGTCCTTACTTCCTCTCTAACGAATGTCATTAATTCCTCTCTAGCGAATGTCATTAATTCCTCTCTAACGAATGTCATTACTTCCTCTCTAGCGAATGTTATTAATTCCTCTCTAGCGAATGTCCTTACTTCCTCTCTAACGAATGTCATTAATTCCTCTCTGCAGATGTCATTAATTCCTCTCTAACGAATGGCATTACTTCCTCTCTAGCAAATGTCATTACTTCCTCTCTAGCGAATGTCCTTACTTCCTCTCTAGCGAATGTCATTACTTCCTCTCTAACGAATGTCATTACTTCCTCTCTAGTGAATGTCATTACTTCCTCTCTAACAAATGTCATTACTTCCTCTCTAGCGAATATCATTACTTCTCTCTAGCAAATGTCATTACTTCCTCTCTAGCAATGTCATTACTTCCTCTCTAGCGAATGTCCTTACTTCGAAACGACATACCAAAAATGGAGAAAGAAATAAATAAATGTATATATATTAATTAATAAACATCAAACTGATGTATTGAGACGCTGAACGCTTTTGGTTTTGTTAAGATGAGGATCGGAGCACCGTTGCAATTGATCGTAGTGGTATGTTGATAGTTCTGATAAGACTGACAAATGTTACAAAAAATTTTATGCAAGTCTTTCATACAAGTCTTTGTGATATAATATTGATCACAGATTTCTATCAAAAATAAATTGCACCAGTAAAGAAGGGTACACAGATTAGCGAGATCTAACGTTGAACTATCCAGTAAATGATGTGATTCCAGTGGCAGGGGCAAACACACAATATATTGAGTGGTTATGGTTGGAAGCGAAAATACACAATTTTGAAAAATGGAAGGAAGGATTTTCGTGACTGATTACTTCAGTCTCACCTTGATCATATTTGGTGGAAAGTGCCAAGAAAGAATGCATAAGATTTCTTTAACATTTCTGAGTGACATTTGGCGTGTATATCCTTAAAGTAGATTTGTAGTAAGTATTTCTACGTCACTAAACCCATGTATGCATTAAATGTTTTTTTCTGTTAATAAAGTCAATTTATTTGAACACCTTTTTGTTCTTTTTTTTTGTTAAATATTGATCAATTTCTTGGTCTAAAGTCTAAAACTTCAGGTAAAGTTTGGTATCATCATCATCAAATGGGTGTCCACAGAATTTTTCCAAAACAACAATTCCCCAATTTATTTAACATTAGGCCAGGTGTCCCAACGCTGCAGCCATGACGGAAACTTTCAGTTCAAACTATCCGTTACACCCTGAATTTTTCCCCCTGGCTTTTTTCTTTTTTCCGGACTGCCTCCCAGATCCTTCCCACTTTGTTTTTTATATCCAAATACCTCAATTTTTTTTCATTTGAGCATCAATTTTCTTTTTTTTTGAGTTTTTTTCAGGAAACCCCAACCCGAAAAAATTTTTTTTTTTAAAGGCAATTAAAACTTGGTCGTTTTTTTTACTTAAACCAAACCAACATTTTTAAAATTTAAGGAATTTTTGTTTGGAGGGTGCTACTTATTTTTAAATTTTTTTTGGGAAGGAACATTTGACCTTTGGCCGGGAAACTAGGTTTTGGATTTAGCTTCAGAAGCCCTTCCCCCAAGTCTGTTGGGGCGTCCTCTTTTTTTCCGGGGGTTCCACTCGACACCTGCTAGTGACACTGCTGTGTTTTCCCCAAGATATACCTATCATCCCCATCTTCTCCTCTTGACCTTTTCATCATAGGTTCCCTCCCCTTTTTTATCCACAGATCCGTTTTTTGTAACTCTATCTACCATTAAACTGAAATCCCAAACACCCGTTGACAAAGGTCGGGATCTTTTTTGTTTTGCCCTAGTGACTAAATTTTTTAGCCATACAGCAACCCCGATTTTACATTTGGGCTGAAAATCCTGGCTTTTTTTCGTGGAGATAGCGGATTTCCCACACCATGTGCAGGACCAAGGTTCGGGCCCTAACCCCAAACATTAATGCCCCTCATCGTCCCCCTGATCTTGATCTTACCCCCAAGTAAAAAATTCATCAATCTTCTATGTCCTTCCCTCAATCCGTTTGGGATCTTGTGTATGTTGTTGCTAGCATTTTTTTTAGTCTTCTCTTGACTGATTTTAAGGCCGACCGTTGTGCCGTTTTGCCAACATCCACTTTTTCCTGTTCTTGTAGTCTATGCGAAAGCAAGCGAGATCGTCCGAAAAATCCAGGTTTCTAGCTTTGACAAAAGTGTCCACTGTATGTTTTTCCAGCCCTTTTAGGTGTGGTGTGCCCCAATGTAGACCAAGAAGAGGGGGGGGAAAGGACCCCTGTCCCCCATGGACCGGGAATCCTCTGAAGTCTTCCTTTGGGGAAAATGGCAAAACCCTTTCAGCTGCCTGATGATGTCGACTCTTCTGGCCCCCCAATTTTTTCAAGACCACCACATTGATTTCCTATCTATGCTGTCAAATCCTTCTAAAAAATCAAAAAAGCACACGTAGAGCGGACCTCCCACCCTTATTTTGTTCCACTATGATTCTTGGTGGCTATCTGGTCTTGCAAGATCATCTTTCCGGCCCCGCCTGTTCGTCCTAAGCCTCTGGTTTTGGGGTCTTGCATCCTCCCCAAAAAACCCCCTAGTGAGGATTTGCTAAGGAGAGCAGCATATCCTCTTTGTCACATTTTGACAAATTGCCTTTTTTTTGCAGTTTCACGGGGGGCCTTTCTTCCAATCTGCTGGTATCCCTCCCCGTCCCCCAAAATTTAACAATATGTGGGTTGGGTTTTCCATCTCTTCTCCTCCCCCCTCAGAGCTTCTGCTGGGGAAATTTTCAACTCCGCCGCCTTGCCCTTTCCAAGTTTTTTTAAGGCTTGGATTTCTGTTTTTTGATCTCCCTTACGTTTATGTCCAGGGTCTCCTTGCCCCAAATCTATGGGGTTTAGTGGGGAGGTCTATTTAACACTTCCCAAATGCCTTTTTCCCGCGCCCCAGTTGTTCATCAATTTTGGGCAAACGTTTTTCCAGTCTTATCTCTCACTGGCCTGCTCTGCTTATTTTCCTCCCCCCCAACAATCTGGTTGTCTCAAGACCTTAAGGGCACCTTTTCTAGCTGCTGTCTCTGCCTCTTTCTATCTCATTTATGAATGTTCTTTTTTCGTTTCTCAGCGTCTTTTTTCCTTTTAGCCATCTCGTTATACCCAGTTGCTCCCCCTGTTTTTTCTGTTTGTTCGTGACTGGTTTACTTTTGTTTTAGCCCCTTCCTCCACCCCCTGCCTTTTTGTCCAAAATCCCGGGTTTCCCGATTGATGATGGGCTCCCAAGTTTTCTTCACAGGCTCCAACCGTCCCGGGTTTAAGGTTTCCACCTACTTCCCTGTACCTTCCCCTTCTGGTTTTTTAGTGCCTCAAACGGTTCTTTAAGCAATCTGGAAGACTTCCTTTTTGGTCGATTGGGCTTGACATCAAATTATTTTACTTTGTTGTTTTTTCTTTTTCCATGTTTCTTTTAATTTTACAGTTACCAGATGGTGATCAGATCCTATGTCTGTCCCCTCTTCCTCTAACATCTTGGGTTTATGTTCCATCGTTGGGGAATTGCCCATGGTCGATCTGGTTTTTCCCTCCGATGGTCTGGGGGTCCCCTGTTGTTATGGCATCTTTGATTGGGAAAAAATTACCCCCCAAAGACAAACTCATTGGGGCAAGGTCTGCAAATATTCCCTTTTTTTTTTCTCCCAGAATTTTCTATCTTTTTTTCCTCCAGTGTTTTTTTAGATTTAAATATAAATATATGTGTGGGTTTTTCACAGTTGTGATTGTGATAGAAAAGGTCTTTTTTCCCCCTCCCGCACGTTGCGGGCATAACACAAAATTTTGTAGGCTTTTGGAACTTAGATACGAACCTTGCCTAATAATGGGGCCACACTGGTTTCCCTTCCATCAGATTTTGTTGCCCTTGGTAGCATCAAGGCCACCCCCGGTTCGAGGATCATCTTCATTTTCTTTGCCCAATGGGCACGTTTTTCCCGTCTGAATCTTGTTTCCCCAAAACATTCCACCTTTTTCCCCATTCCCAGCAACGTAAACTTGTACCATGCATCTCCTTCACCCTTTGCCCTCTGCCTGTCTCTAAGTGTCCCTTCATTCCACATCCCCACAAGGGTGGACTTCTTCGGGAATCAACCTGGGTGCTTCTATCTTTGTTGTCTGCGGCCGAAAAGGGTCGTCAGCACATCAGCTTCCTTGCGGGTTTGGCTGCTGCGCGTCATCTGTCTTCTGCATGGAGCCCTAGTTCTTCCGAGACTCGAGTTAGTTTTGAACAATTTGTTTTTGGTTTCTGTAATTACTGTTTTTTTAAATGGATGGTAGTTAGCCCATCGACAACCCCAACCTGAGGACCAGGAGACCACATTTAGTCTGCCTCTTCCTTCGACCTTCCTGCTTAACCCTGCCGGCATAGCTCTCCGGGTCCCTGAGGTGCATCCCCCACCACTACAAGGTAATGGCCTCATGGAGGGCTATCTGTCATAGTTTGAAATAAGTAGCGCTGAAAATGTTAGAAAAATCTAAAACGAAAACACGCTAATTTCATCGAGAGTTTCTAAATTATTTTAAAATTTGCTATCAACGTTTCCTTAAGTCTACGGTATGCGCATTAATATATACACAAGATTCAATGAAGTATGATTCAAGTCAATTTTGCAAACAAGCTGAATTTAAAATACGCAATCCAGGTTTGTTTCTTCAAAGGATTTCTACTCATTTCTAATCATGATCATAGATACTGCAAATCATATTTTAAGTTATCGCCAACTATTCCATCAATGTTTGTTAGCTATGTTGGCAAAAATGACCCAATATTCGATTACATAGCAGAAAGGGGTTTGGTATGGCAGGATGGTTATTTTGCCATCATCGTTTACCGGAGGTCCACGTTATATGCATGAATATTACCCAATATTAGATTACATGGCAGAAACGGGGTTTGCCACATGACCATTTATTATTTTGTAACTCAATCCGTACCATGACCACTATAGGGCGTCAATTCAAATTAGTACAACCATTTCGCAATAGGTGGAGCGCGAGTCGTTTCGACAAATGATTCATACAGTTTACCTGATTTTTCAAAACATTTTCCACGCAGTTTCTATGCATTTCCTCGTGAGTAGAATAGAATTTAATCAAATGCTAATTTTTTTATTTATTCTAGTGAAACATCAATAGTGATATTTAATTCCGTGTGTGAGGACGAACAAGCTGTAGTTATTTCGAACTTCCAATTGCCGATCGACGCTCGATAAATTCACACGTAGCGTTTACAGAAATGAGTTGAAAATGGGTACACAAGTTGAGAAAGGTTGGAACAATTGTGCTAATGGTTATCATAGCTGATGTCAGTCTAACAGATGAAAGTTTTCTTGTCTACACATGCGAGATATAATTTTAATTATATTCTATTAGCAGTTGACCCGTTCTCCGAATGGGAATTTAGTTGAATCTAGTTTTAATGTTCAGCACTTTGAAAGTTACATTTTTTATCCTTTTCCTCTAATCTTCCAAGTCGTTTTTTCGTTATTTTCCCTATTCATCGACTTTACACTCTTTCGAGTTCCAACGCGTGTAGTCAAGCCTAATAACTAATTTGTCCTCAACTTTCTGTATGTTTCTGGCTTTCATTTTCCACATGTCATTTATGTTCGAGGTTAGCATTCCAGACATCGGTTACTTCTATAAATTAACACAGACAACCACATCGAGTATGAATATGAAGATCACCACTGCCTCCAGGGCTCTGTCATGGGTGGCTGAGCAATAGGTAACCCATACGATTATCATATCAAACTCGATGAAAATCCTTCAAATGGTATGAATCTGAAAGTCAGTGTGGGGAAATGGTAGACATCAATTTAAAAAAATTTTTTCCGATCCAGAAGCACTTGAGCTTTTCAGCTCTTCGGCTCGGTGCCATGGACATCGTAACTTTTCGGTTCGGCGCCACGAACACCGTAAATCTGTGGAATCTGTGGCTTTTTCTGCCATCCCGTGGAATTGAACCCGCACACACAGAGGGATAGTCAGCCGTAGTTCAACGCGCTACGAACACGCTGGGCAGACGGGCGACATCAATCGGGGATCACATTCAAGAAAATGACTTGGCTTTACACACATGAACATGCTGGGGTTCAGCGTAACCATCGTGCTGATTTTATTGCAAACAATGCCCCAACTCAAGCGGGCAGAAGTATGAACAGAGCCGATCTCATCAATGCAGAGCACTCATTTAAAATTATGTGATATGGGCAAGCCTCAGACACTGGAACGAGTTCGACAATTAGGCATTAAGTTTGAACATGCCATTATTCATTTTTTGTAGTGTCATCTGCATCGCACATCGGACATGTCCATAATTGCTCCGATCTCCTCCAAGCATATATTTTTAGTGTGTTTAGGGTATCAACTAACGTTGTGGGTTGACTGATGTAGGTATCTACTGGGTTTTCTCTCATGGTTTTCCCGTCTTTTTGGACCTATCGGTATGCACAACTGTTCATACCAGACAGTGTCGTCTCGTGGTAGAGAGACAAGATGAACTTCTAATGGTTACGGAGCACACTACTTTGGGATGGCTGCTGCAGCGGAGGACAGAGCACGAATGGGAATGCCAAATGAGCCATGACGTCGATCACACAACATAACATCTTCTTTGTCCTTCTCTGCTTTTTTGCCGCTAGGCGTAGCAGGTTTAACTGATGATCGGTTTCCGAGATAAGGCACGCTCGGTCGCTTGATCTTATCTTATCTAAACCACATTTGCCGTGAAGCGCCGTGGGGAGAGTTAGTTTCCTATCTTGTGCCAGATGTGTTGCGCTTGACGTTGTTAGTCCATGCCTTCGCAGGGACTTCAAGATGTTATCTATCCATCGTGTTCTGGCCTGCCTCGTGTTCTGCGCCCTGAATGTCGATTATTATAGGCACGTGATGGTAGTAAATGTGGTTCCATTCTCATTAGATGGCCGAACCACTTGAGTCTTTGCTTCTCGATGTACTGTATGCATGGTATAGTACCAACGATGCTTCTGATATTCTCGTTTCTCACTCTATCTCGCCTTGTAACGTTGACAGCTTTTCTTAGACATCTCATTTCATATGTTGTAATCTTTCTTTCTTGTGTCTTAGTCAGGGGCCATGTTTGGCACTGATGACAGAGAGTTGGAATAAATATGCAGTTTATCAGTTGTCGTTTGACTGACATGTTAATGCTTGGATGTTTGAATAGTAGTGACATATGGTATGTCACTGCGTTTGCCTTCTGGCATCTAGTCTCGATTCTCTGTCCATCTTTCCATCTGCTGTGAATTTACTCCGCGATATTTGAATTCTGAAGTATGTTGTATTTTTGACATTATTCACGTGTATATTTAGTTGACCTGTTGACCTACTTATTGTCATGACTTCTGTTTTGAGGTGTTAATTTTCATGTCATATTTTTCGCATGTCGCTTGCAGTGCATTTATGTGTTGTTGAAGTTGGTGTTCGTTGTTGTAAATTATACTCTGATCATCTGCGAAGAGTAGTTCGTTGATTAAATTGTAGTTGTTATCGAGGTTGTTATCTGCCTTGGTTTCTTGCGTTATCCTGTCTATGTAAATATTGAAAGTATAGGCGAAAGCACACATCCCTGCCTGACTGGATGGTCGCTTGATACGGTGTGGTATTGTGGAGTTTTAAGATGTCTGTAACTCCATCAACCCATCTTTTTCTTGGTCTGCCCTTTCCTTTAATGATTCCATTTTCAGGTTGTACGCTCTTGCAACTGGTGTATTCGGGTTCATTCTGACCAAGTGGCCAAACCATTTGAGGCTCTGTTTTTCAATAAATCTAATAGCAGGTGTTGTTCCGACTGTTCTTCTAATTTCCTCATTTCTTATATGGTCTCTTCTTGTTTTATTTACTGCTTTCCTCATAACATAACATAACATAACATAACATAACATAACAGACAAAATTTGCAATATTTGCAATAACAAACAATATGTATTATTTATTTATTTATTCTTAGAACAGACAACAAGAAAATCCTAGAAATACACAATCAGACATAATGATAATGAAATGTAAAAAAAGAAATACACAATCAGACATAATGATAATGAAATGTAAAAAAAATGTGCTGGCACAAATAAAAAAAATATGAATAGAACGACTAGATAAGAATTAGCAGTAGTGTTGCCTTTTGTGTAGTTAACAGCGCACTGCGCTAGTGATCATTTGTTGTTTAAATCCCGGGGTTTGAGACCAGCTTGGATTAAAAATTGTGAGTCAGTGGACGATTTTTAAAAGGGTTTAAAAGCCGAAGGATTGACTTCGTTATACTGGGATCTACCCTATATGGCACGCCACTTGCTGAGAATATGGCACAAAGCACGAACTACGTAGCACCAGCAACATTCCTAGGAGTCTCTGGAAAAAACTGCACTCGTGAACAGAATGGCGCGGACTGGATTGGAGTCAACGACCTTCAATTCACTAGGCAAAAGTCTAAACAACTTGGTCACAGTTACCCCGACGTTTGAACTACACGAAACCTTGGTCCTTCACATGGATTTCTATATTACAAGTACCTCTGAATTCGAGTAAGGCTTACTGAATGAAGACGTAAAACTCGCTTGAGGGACACTGGTGATAGGGTAAAAAGCCTGCACCACATAGAATTCGGTCAGATGTGCCACGATGTAGTCTTAATTCACCTTGTGGTAACTTATCACAGAGAATTCACAACTCCACGGAGTAAAGGTTGTGATATTTGTGTCATGTATATCACCATCAAATATGTTGTCTTGAGCACATCTTTGCCACTGTAACAGTCCTTCGGAATTTCGTTCTATTGTTACTCAGATGTGCAGACTCTGCAGCCGTCATTCTAAAATCATCAGGTAAATCCGTAATCCATCCTCTCAGTGGTCTTTCTCTGGTCCTCTTTGACAGGATGCATACTTCCATAATGGTTTTTTTTTCTCTTCTCCTCTTTGACGGTTGCATCCTTCCATAATGGTTTCTTTCTCTTCTCCTCTTTGACGGGTTGCATCCTTCCATAATGGTTTTTGTCTTCTCCTCTTTGACAGGTTGCATCCTTCCATATGGTTTTGTCTTCTCTTTGACGGTTGCATCCTTCCTTAATGGTTTTTGTCTTCTCCTCTTTTGACGGGTTGCATCCTTCCATAATGGTTTTTGTCTTCTCCTCTTTGACAGGTTGCATCCTTCCATAATGGTTTTTGTCTTCTCCTCTTTGACGGGTTGCATCCTTCCATAATGGTTTCTGTCTCTTCTCCTCTTTGACAGGTTGCATCCTTCCATAATGGTTTTTGTCTTCTCCTCTTTGACGGGTTGCATCCTTCCATAATGGTTTTTGTCTTCTCCTCTTTGACAGGTTGCATCCTTCCATAATGGTTTTTGTCTTCTCCTCTTTGACAGGTTGCATCCTTCCATAATGGTTTTTGTCTTCTCCTCTTTGACGGGTTGCATCCTTCCATAATGGTTTTTGTCTTCTCCTCTTTGACAGGTTGCATCCTTCCATAATGGTTTCTTTCTCTTCTCCTCTTTGACAGGTTGCATCCTTCCATAATGGTTTTTGTCTTCTCCTCTTTGACAGGTTGCATCCTTCCATAATGGTTTTTGTCTTCTCCTCTTTGACAGGTTGCATCCTTCCATAATGGTTTTTGTCTTCTCCTCTTTGACGGGTTGCATCCTTCCATAATGGTTTTTGTCTTCTCCTCTTTGACAGGTTGCATCCTTCCATAATGGTTTTTGTCTTCTCCTCTTTTGACGGGTTGCATCCTTCCATAATGGTTTTTGTCTTCTCCTCTTTGACGGGTTGCATCCTTCCATAATGGTTTTTGTCTTCTCCTCTTTGACAGGTTGCATCCTTCCATAATGGTTTTTGTCTTCTCCTCTTTGACGGGTTGCATCCTTCCATAATGGTTTCTTTCTCTTCTCCTCTTTGACAGGTTGCATCCTTCCATAATGGTTTTTGTCTTCTCCTCTTTGACAGGTTGCATCCTTCCATAATGGTATTTGTCTTCTCCTCTTTGACGGGTTGCATCCTTCCATAATGGTTTTTGTCTTCTCCTCTTTTGACGTGTTGCATCCTTCCATAATGGTTTTTGTCTTCTCCTCTTTGACAGGTTGCATCCTTCCATAATGGTTTTTGTCTTCTCCTCTTTTGACGGTTGCATCCTTCCATAATGTTTGTCTTCTCCTCTTTGACGGTTGCATCCTTCCATAATGGTTTTGTCTTCTCTCTTTGACAGGTTGCATCCTTCCATAATGGTTTTTGTCTTCTCCTCTTTTGACGGGTTGTATCCTTCCATAATGGTTTTTGTCTTCTCCTCTTTGACAGGTTGCATCCTTCCATATGGTTTTGTCTTCTCCTCTTTGACAGGTTGCATCCTTCCATAATGGTTTTTGTCTTCTCCTCTTTGACAGGTTGCATCCTTCCATAATGGTTTTTGTCTTCTCCTCTTTGACGGGTTGCATCCTTCCATAATGGTTTTTGTCTTCTCCTCTTTGACGGGTTGCATCCTTCCATAATGGATTTTGTCTTCTCCTCTTTGACAGGTTGCATCCTTCCATAATGGTTTTTGTCTTCTCCTCTTTGACGGGTTGCATCCTTCCATAATGGTTTTGTCTTCTCTCTTTTGACAGGATGCATCCTTCCATAATGGTTTTTTCCAACACTTCGTGTTTTTTTTTTATATTTCAAATGTCTAAAATATTTCATTTTGCCCATTCCCATTTGTATCAGCAGCCATTTTAATAAAGATTTTGAGTTCACTCTAGTGATATTCTCTCTATGTATTCTCTACTTGGTCCATGCTATACGGACGACTCTTTTGTAACATGTATGATCAAAAGTAGATAAATATTGTTCCAATGTCTTGTTAATTGTCCATTGATTGATTAATCAACATCGAACTGGAGGGTTGGGCTACTGGACGCTGATGTATTTGTTAAGGCGGAGATCGGATCACCCATGAACATGTCCGGAGTGTTATGATAATAGTGCTCAGATGACTGATAACTAATGTCCAAGCTTCCCACCGATACGTTGCAACTTGGAATATGTATGCTCTTAGTACTCTAATATTTGTTTTCCAACCAGTTCAATTCCGTACGATGTTTAAATTTTTGTAGGGCCATTTTGTTTCTTTTAATATCATAATAAGATGCAGTAACGAAATTAGATAACCATAGAGTGGTTATTGAAAGAAATCATCAGGTACACGACAAACGTAAGAACAGTAACTAAACATTCACAAAAGTACAATTTCCTAAAAAAATCCTCTAAAAACCATGCTCAAAATGAACAAGTAAAAAAGTAAATGTAATTAACATCTGAATAAGATATGGTGAAAAAGATATTTAAAAAAAAATGTTGTAGGAGAATATTGAACATATCAGAAAAAGTGCCGAAATGGGTTAAAGAGAAAGTTATAACTTCATTGCTCCGGGTTTTCCCATATGGCCTCGTCTCTGTTGGAGGACATTGAACGTCATCAGCCGAGAATTCTTCTTCTTCCAACGCTCCATATCGACCTTTTGTTGACCACTTTGTCTTATCTGTATGTGAACTGAGCCTAAGTGTTATTGTATGTTGTGCCAGGTATGCGTCTACAAGTAGGCCAGCACTTCTGAATGTTGTGCTGCTTTTTATTTACTAGGATAGCTTCTCTAGGCTCCTACCTCTGTCGCCTCTTACGAATTGACTTGTGGTACTATTCTTTGCTTCCTTGGAGACCAAAAATCACACAGGCGATCTGCCGAGAGTGCTGCACAAGCGCGTACTCCGTAGTTCCATCAACATTACTAGGGAAGTATTGTTAAAATTGCAATGTGACTCGGTCTGAATTCTCACCCAAAACAGCCAGAACGACAGGCAAACATCTTAACCACTTCACTATTGAAATCTTCCCAATCCTCTCCCATAGTGCTTAAAATAAATCTGAATTATTTGTGCTTTAATTCATATTTATTAATTTCACAGCACGTGAATGCCTCATTTTTTTCTTTTCCTTTGTCAGCAAAAACCGCACAAAGTGATCATCAATGTTCCATGTGAACTCAAGGGAACATTGGTCCCGCAAAACTAGCAGCAAACACAGGTATTATTTCATTGAGGCGGTCATAGTGTCAAATCAAACCATTTGCAATTTGAATTCTTGTCAGGAAGCAGCAGTCATGACAAAATCCAAAGCCCACACACTAATCGCTACATAAGACAGACGCCTGATCGTCGGCAATCAGCCGTTTTATATTTTCAGACTATTCAGTTCACTAACCATGGACACGAGTGAGCTTTTTGTATTAAATTTCGGTGCTTAAAGTAGTCACCCGAAGCATTCAACTCAGTAGCTGGGCGTCCAGACCGTGCCTTAACACTCTAACAATAAAATTGCGTTAGTAATTGCGTCAAGAAACAGCCAACAGTTTCACAATGTTGACTATGATTTTCTTTTCAATTTGTAACATGACGGAAACAAATTTTAAACGTATTATAAAAATAATCATGGTGTTGTTCGTCAAGTAGTAGGATTTCCAGGTTATCTTAATCATGGAAGTGACCATCAACTTGAATTACCGTGTGTGCACTGTAGATACTGCTGACATTAGTAGAAAAAAGAACCATTTTCTACAACCCTTTCCCCATTATATAAGATAGTCAAAAGAAATCCGAAAAGAAAAGAACCAACAGATAGTCACCTCATGCAATAAAATTGATGAATTAAGAAAACAAGGGAAAGAGAGAGAAATGTACACGAAATTAAAATAATGACACGTGACTTCAGCCCATCAATACAAGTCATAAAAGATAACAATGGCAAAACATTAACAGAAAAGAAAGATGTACTAGAAAGATGGCGTGAGTACTGCAGAAACATGTATGAAGAGACATCTAAAAATCCACATAAACTAATAAGTGAAGAGACAGAACCAGAGCCCATGTTGGATGAAGTGCGCCTGGCCATCAAAAGCATGAAGATTCATGGGCATTGTGGTAACATGAGCCAGGGCTGAACGAGGGGGCGCGCTAACCAAGACCCTGCCCCCAACCTCCACTCAGGTTCTGGTCTGGCTAAGGGAAGCAGGGATCGGGGAGAGCTACTTTGGTGCAAGTAGAGATGTAAAGGTATTCATGCTTGATGGGATCCACTCGCAACATAGACGAGCGAACTCCCAGAGTGACTATCAACGCTCGACTCTCCCGACCGAAGGAAAAAGCTCGGACAACCCAGAGGGAATTGACGAACATGGTGAGGTAGGCACAAAGGCAGAACGCAAATCGTAATCTCCGGAGCAAGAGACTCTATACACGTGCTCGACGTATAAGCCAAAGGTCCCGCCACAAATCACCAGTTTCTCTGTCGATGGGGAGACTGGTAAACATGAAAGAAAGGCGCATCTGCAAAGCTCGAAGCCCTGAGGAAGGGGCAAACATTGCCAGCTCGTTGGCAAAAATAAATGTCAGATCCGTAACGAATAAAAGTCTACCCTCGTGTCGGTACTAGGGAAGATCGCAGCTGACTCCGCATCGGTGGCCTGGTGCAGATATATGTACTGGACTTGGTTTGCCGAGCGCAAAAAAACTAGTTGCGTTTTAGTGCATAACGAAACTACCATCCCTGGGAAAACCGTGCAAGGTACTGTTGAGATAACAATTAACATCCTCGGAAGAACTGAGGTGGGTGATGCCTAACGAACTGCCAGCCTAGGGCAACCAGGCAAGGTACTATTGAAGTCACAACTAACATCCCAGGAAGAACTGGACTGAGTGATGGTGGCGAGCGCAAAATCCTCAGTTGAGCTGCTATCGCCGATTGAAACGACCATCTACATTGTAGGTGCCTGGCCCCAGGCCGGTATCTTCCGAGGCTAACTGCAAATTGCCACGTACCAACGCGCGTCTAGAAAAGGCTGAGAATGTTCCTATTCCTGATCAAACTCAAAACTGAACGGTAAAGTAAGGTCGACAATGTAAAGATCTGACAGGCTGTCCGGACATTGGCGAAGGCCGATACTTTACACGGTGTCTTATACGAGTAAGACGCCGTCTTAGGACAAGCTTATAAGCCCCGAGAATTGTTTCTAATCCGGAACGACCTCACAGTCAGAAAGGGCATAACAGCGTAACTCACTTTCTTGGCGTAGATCACAAAGCCAAAATATACGGCAAAGCTGATCGAAAAGGCGTAGGTCCGGACCAACTTAGTCGGCAGAAAGGATCGTACTATAGGGAAAGCTCACCTAGTAAATCAAAGCTGGCTGTAACCGGACGGGCTGGCCTAATCACCATGGGCGCACAATCGTCCCGACATAGATCACCCCGTTCTTGCCAGTGGATCAATTATACATCACAAAAAGAATGATGAAATTGGCCGTGAAGAATGAACGAAAGAAGAAGAAGAAATGAAAGAGAGGAAGTCACCAGCGTGCGATGATATACCAGCGGAATTGATTCAAGCAGGCGGGAGGCCAGTGTTCGGGTATATCATAAATTGTGCACAAAGATATGGAATAGCTCCTCCTGGCCAAAGGAATGGAAAAGATCAGTATTTATATCTATTCCAAAGAAGGGAAACATGAAACTATGCACCAACTACAGAACTATTCACCTTATAAGTCATTCCAGCAAAATCCTATTAAGAAACATCATGAAGAAGATGGAACAAAAATTAGAAGACGAAATACACGAAACACAAACAGTTTTCAGAAGAGGTAGAGGCACTAGAGACCATATTTGTAGCATGAGACTCATTATCGAGAAATGCAGAGAATACAACATAGACCTGCATGCATGTTTCATAGACTTTAGCAAGGCTTTCGACCATATACAACACCAGAAAATGTGGAACACCATGAAAAACATGCACTTTCCAGCACACATAATACAACTCATAGAATCTCTATACCACGAACAACAGGCAACCATTAAAATAGGAGGTGAAATAGCTGAATGGTTCGAGATTCAAAGGGGTACGACAGGGATGTATTTTGTCACCATACTTATTCAACATATATGCGGAGAACATCATGAGCAATGTAAAAGACGATGCCAACTTTGTGAATTACGACCCTCTCACTATAGGCGGCAAATGTATACCAGAGCTTAGATACGCAGACGATACAGTATTATTATCCACCAGCAAAGAAGGTTTGGAAAACCTAATCATGACGACCAAGAAACATAGTGACGACCAATATCTATATTTGAATACACAAAGTAAAAGGCTCACCTAACATCAAAATAAACAATGAAGAACTCCAATGTGTAGAGAGCTACGAATATCTGGGCTCAATAATTAACAATAACGGTGACTGCTCCAAAGAGATCTCAAAAAGATTGGCAATAGCAATCAAGAAGTTAAACACAATGAAGAACATGTGGTAAAGCACCAGTAAAATTATAAAATTAAAAATATTGAGAGCATGCATTTTCCCAGTGGCTAATTATGTCTGTGAATCATGGACTATTACACAAAAATTAAGAACGAAAATCCAGTCCTTCGAAACTAAATGCTACAGAAAGATCCTACGAATAACATGGACAGAAAAAAACACTGATGTCCTGAAAGAACTAAATGTTAAAGAGAATTGGCTGATAAACAACATACTATACAGAAAAATTACATACTTTGGTCACATCAAGCGTCACGATGGCCTGGAAAGAACAATACTAGAGGGCAGGGTCCCAGGACGTATGTTTAAGACGTATTCCTGACGTTCTGAACGTTGTGTGTTCGAATCTGGACTGAGTAACATGTACCATTTTTTTTATGAGACCCTAGGATATTTGCTGAAGCTACGGGGTTCGTGATTTCTGCAACACTCTCGACAGTAGGTGTGTCATTTCTTCTTACATGAATAGCGCTCTAAGGAGACAATCCGAAGCAAGGAAGTCAGGCTTTAATTGCTTTTGTTTAGTTTAATATGTTACATAACAAGTTGAGCATCTAGTATTGAAATACTTTGATATGTAACATTTGTAAGATCAAATACAGTTAATATTTGAAGCAGATATATCTTTTCATCATATTATTTTAAAACAAAGGAAAGTGCATTTAATAAATTCACGCTGTGAGCGTCAAGTTTGTTTCTAAAAACGTTTCCGACGCTTGAGTCGACACTTGAAACCTGGAGTTTGACGCACTGAACCTTGAAAACTTTCATCATGAACTTGAAAATCTGCAGGGATTAGTTTCTCATTGACTGGAGGTGAGATGACATACCTCTGTAGTATACTTGTTATAAAGAGAAATACTCGAGAGCGAGCAAACTGTTCTCCTGGACATGCTCGAACACCCAATCCAAAGGCAACCATACTGCAAGAGAGAGAGAGGGAGAGATATGTGTAAACTTTGACAATCACATTTGTATCAATTTTAGCAATTTTTGTAATAACATGTAGAAGAATTCAAATACTTAACAAACCTATTTACTGAAGAAAGAAAGGTTTAGAAAAGAAACTAGAATGTAAAAGCTGACAACTACCATCTAATACTACTACTCAGACATACCGACATCTCCCTTACAGATAAACAACACATTCTTTCTTTCGTTCTCTAATATTTCAAGCATAGTCATTACTGCTAATATATGGATGGGAAGGAAATACCTAGGACTAACACTATGAAGTATCTAGGAGTACAATTTGACAGAAGTCTACACTATAAGGCACACGTGGATACCATGATCACCAAGTCCAGAAAGGGACTAGCGGCCATGAGGGTCATGGCAGCCACATGTTACTGACAACGTCTGCTAGTCATTCTCTATCAGGGGTTGATCCTGTCTGCCATGGAGTACGCATTGGCAATACTCACTCTCAGCAAGACACACATTTACATTCTATAGAAGACACGGAACGAAGCAATGCGCATCATACTCCGCTGCACCAGAGACACAGCATGTAGAGCAATGAGATACCTGCTGGACCTTCCAGACATAACTAGTAAAATTGGGTTGCGTAGAGCAGCTGCTTATCTTAAAATCATCCAAGACCTAACACATCCATTACACAAAAAAACTAGACAACTGCTAAGGCATTAGGTAAGGGTCTAGTCGTGGCTGGGCCGAGCAGAGAAGGGCACACAACGCGTATGTTCCATTCAGGACATAGATCACGGAGAAGAGCAGATACCAATACCCATTGAACACAGACAAACCGTTGTAGTAATAAAACTAAAACTTATCTGATTCGCTGCCCACAATAGTCAACGCAGAAGTTGAAGCATTAATAAATGACTACACATCGGAGGAGGATGCTGTTGTCTTCACTGATGATTCTGTGATTCGGCACAGTCGGACTGCATGGGCAAGTCATCAAAGAGGCAAGTGGCGCATATGCGACAACTACCAGCAGCATGACTATGGAGGTCATGGCGGTGACAAAATCACTGGAATGGCTACAGACGCAACCATTCACTCATGCATGCATGCTCAGCAACTCTATGAGCATGATACAGAAGATCAAGGCCGGTTTTATACGAAGGCAGAGGATACAATTAAGACAAAACGCGACAATCTAAACACTTACCTTCATCTGTGTCCCGGGTCATGCTGCGGTGAAGGGCAATGAGAGAGCGGTTACACTTGCGGGCAATTCTACGATCAAGAATGGGTCTTCATTGGACAAAAGCGACATCATCAAAGCTCTAAGCGAAAATATACGCTCTGAAGATTTCAACGAAGAAGCTATATGGTATTCTCTATCTCGGTTCAGCAAGTTATGCATAC
The DNA here is from genome assembly GCA_020796225.1 of Arion vulgaris. NCBI lineage: Eukaryota > Metazoa > Mollusca > Gastropoda > Stylommatophora > Arionidae > Arion > Arion vulgaris. Next base: position 19,025 of record JADZMA010001338.1, read on the forward strand.
CGATAGGTGCGGCAAGACGGGAAACCATGAGAGAAAACAAACCCACTCGATACATCAATCAACACAGAACGGGAGTTGTTACCCTACACATACTGAGTTACATGTTTGGGAGGAGATTGGAGCAATTATGGACATGTTCGATGTGCGATGAAGATGATCCTCATAAGAACAATGAACAATGAACAATGCTAATATAACGAGTCTGGCTCATTTGTTTGAGGGAAGGTTTGCTTTAGTTATCACAAGTGTCCATTGTAATTCAGGCGATCATTGCTCCGACCTCAGAAGTACTTGTAATTTAGATATCTACATTAAGGAACAGTGTTTCAAGTAGTCCAGTCTCGTACAGTGTGTACACTGAGAAAGTTTGGGTTAAGCTGGTTTCCTACATTATAATGGCCTTTAAAAAAATATCTGAGTCTAGCAACTAACAGTACCAGTGCAATGTAAATTGATGAACCTACACATATACCACTTGCATCTGGGTTGTGCGTCTGCAAACTGTGCCTCCCCGTTTTGAAAATAACCGGACGGGAGAGCCATTCAGCGAACGCGGTTCCCCAGTGTCGATAACCAATTGCGTGCATAGTCTCTAACGGCTGCGCGTGCCTCCTCGCTTTCACGCGAACGAGGCTCCCAGCGAATAAGGGACAAGGTAGCGTCTGCTTTAAGACTCGCTCGCTCGCGCGGTCTTATTGGTGGTGTGTGTGTCCGTATATCGGAGTTTCTCGGTCGCGGTGTGATGCAGTCAGTCTAAAATTTTAAACGCTCGACGGTGGTCTCGTTAAAGGCCCGGCTCTCGCAACGAGCTTGTGGGTCCGCAGGTAGTAACATGGTGTCGTTCTTTGCTTGGCGAGGCGCAAGTCTTGCCGGCAAAACTGTGGGAAGCGAGCGCTCGGTCGTTTCGCTTCAATTTCGCATTTTCGCCGGGGACGTCGGGATCCGCTCTGCACAGAGCGCTGTCTCCTATCCCGAGCATTGTCGGTCCGGTCTCGTCCATGACAGCTATCTGGTTGATCCTGCCAGTAGTCATATGCTTGTCTCAAAGATTAAGCCATGCATGTCTAAGTTCACACTGTCTCACGGTGAAACCGCGAATGGCTCATTAAATCAGTCGAGGTTCAATAGATGACTCTATCATCTGGGTTGTGCGTCTGCAAACTGTGCCTCCCCGTTTTGAAAATAACCGGACGGGCGAGCCAGTCAGCGAACGCGGTTCCCCAGTGTCGATAACCAATTGCGTGCATAGTCTCTAACGGCTGCGCGTGCCTCCTCGCTTTTCCGCAAACGAGGCTCCCAGCGAATAAGGGACAAGGTAGCGTCTGCTATTAAGACTCGCTCGCTCGCGCGCGCCTGGTCTTATTGGTGGTAATATGTGTCCGTATATCGGAGTTTCTCGGTCGCGGTGTGATGCAGTCAGTCTAAAATTTTAAACGCTCGACGGTGGTCTCGTTAAAAGACCCGGCTCTCGCAACGAGCTTGTGGGTCCGCAGGTAGTAACATGGTGTCGTTCTTTGCTTGGCGAGGCGCAAGTCTTGCCGGCAAAACTGTGGGAAGCGAGCGCTCGGTCGTTTCGCTTCAATTTCGCATTTTCGCCGGGGACGTCGGGATCCGCTCTGCACAGAGCGCTGTCTCCTACCCCGAGCATTGTCGGTCCGGTCTCGTCCATGACAGCTATCTGGTTGATCCTGCCAGTAGTCATATGCTTGTCTCAAAGATTAAGCCATGCATGTCTAAGTTCACACTGTCTCACGGTGAAACCGCGAATGGCTCATTAAATCAGTCGAGGTTCAAGATACCGTCACACTGCAACATTAGGGGAACGAAGCGGCCGACAAGCTAGCCAAAGAGGGCGGGCGACTACCCCAGACTGATCACGAGATCAGCTATGAGGAAGTCAAAACAACCATCGGTTCGCACAATCGAAGCAAATGGGCAAAAGACCATCCGCAGTACACAGACAGTGACGGATACTATGGTCTCTCTGCGTGAACAAGTTGCCATATTTCGCCTCCCTACCGGCCCCAACAAACTCAGAGCCCACATGTTCCATAAATTTAAAATTAAAAACTAG
>JADZMA010001339.1:0-21094 GCA_020796225.1 Arion vulgaris
TTCCCTGGACTGCGTCTCGAGAATTTCCCGGAGTCGCGTTTTTTATCCCCTTTTTCCCCCCAGAACTTGGATTGATCAATGGCCAGTCTGCTTTCCTCATCCGGTGTCCAAGGGACTATATTCCCTATTTTAAATCAGGTGAATGTCCGGTCACATTTTATCTCCCTCTGAATCAAGGGGACATTATTTTGCGTCTGCCCTGCCACCCCTGTTACATTATCTCTCATGTTCTAAAACATTTGTCAAATATTTTCATTAGCCCTACCCTGTATATCAATGATGGGTAGTCTTGGTATCTACCTGGTCTGGGATTGTTCCAAGGAAATCTAATGCCTGAAATTCTATTGCCTTGTAAGTGAAAAATCATATCTTAGCCTACTTCTTCTTCTTCTGTCGTTACACTGCTACCGGGTTGTTGCCCAGTGTTGTTGTTTTCTGTTTTTGTCTTACGCTGTTCTGTGGCTTGGGTGATTGTTATTTTTGCTCTTTCACAGGATTCTGCTATGCCATCTAACTCGTGGTCTTCCTCTTGCCTTCTTTCCCGATGTTCTGTTGTAGAAGACTCTGTATACTGTGGAGTTTGGATGCATTCTTATTAAGTGACAAAACCACTTCATTCTTTGTTTCTCAATGTAATTCAAGCAGGTTCTGTGCCAACTTTCTTTCTTATGCTGATGTTGGTGACAGTCTTTTCTGGTGTTGTTGGTAACTTCGTTCGCAGGCAATGCATTTCACATGTAGTTATTTTTTGTGACTGCGCTTGCTCATTGTCCATGTTTGGCTCTGGTAACACAAAGTAGGTATAAAAATGATGTTGATAATCTGTTGCTTAGCTGCCTGTGAAATTTTTGGGTTCCTTAACAATGGGGCTAGCTGGTAGTTTAGATTTGCTTTTGCACTCTAGCCTCTATCTCTCTATCTAGTCTTCAGCCTTCTGTGAATATGCTTCCTAAGTATTTGAATTCTTTCACTTGGTTTATTTTAGTGCCATTTATATGGATGTCTAGTTTATATTTTCTTCCCATATTCATTATTTCTGTTTTAGTGTTGTTGATTTTCATGTCATGATTTATTCAATTTTGTTCAAGTGTCAATATGATGTAGATCTTGTTCATTTTGATGTATCAGGCACTGATCATATGCAAAAAGCAGTTCATTTATTTCATCATTATCTGAATTTGACTCTTTGAGTTATTTTATCCATATATGCAATAAAGAGTAGTGGTGAGAGGAAACCTGTGTCTAACAACTGATGTAATGGAGAACCAATCGATCATTCCTTCTGTTGTTCTTACTGTACTCTGGCTATCTTGATATAAGGCCATGATATTACCTAACAGTTGTCCCTGGACGCCATATTCTTCAAGGATCTTCCATAGTTGTCACCTGTTTACTCTATCAAATGCCTTTTCTTGGTCTATAAATATAAGTTGTTTACTTTGATTGTATTCAATTGTTTGTTCGCAGATGTGTCTTAGTGTAAATATTGTGTCTGTGCAGCTCTTACCCCTCCTAAACCCAACTGGCTATTGCTTAACTGGGGCTCTAATATATGTCTTGCTCTTCGCCCCAATATTTTTCCTATATGGCTCAAAAGAATACCTTTATGTTTCACACTCTCTTTTGTCTCCTTTGTTCTTCCATATTGGGACTATAATAGCTCTCTGCCAGTTATCTGGAGCTTGTTGTGCCTCCCAAACGATGTTAAAAATTCTGGTCAGCCAGGTTATTGCTGTTGTTTTACATCCAAGTAACATTTCTGTTGTTTTACATCCAAGTAACATTTCTGTTGTTATACCATCTATCCCTTCTGTCTTTTTTCTTTTGCTTTGTTTTAGTGTCATTTCAACTTCGGATTCTAAAATGTTCAATTGATGGTATTTTCCATGTTTCATTTGAAATGTTTCTGTACCTTGTGTTTCGCAGTTTAACAGTTCAGTAAAATATTCTTTCCATCTGTTTTTAATATCTTTGCTGTTGGTAAGAGGTTTCTTAGACTTGTTATTTTCAGACTAGACCGAGAAGGGCACAAGGGTGGAGTCCTCACCCTAGTTCGAAACGGCATTCCAGCCAAGCAAACAAAAGCAACTACAGGAAGTGCAGCGCAGCGAGGATCGTAGCGTCCTAATTACATGTGAAGAAATGCAGATTCTTCTAAATAACTTATACTGCCCAAGTGACATCTCGCTGTCACTCAACGAAATGAGCATCAACGACACAGCATGCATGGTGGTCGGTGATTTCAATAGTCAGAAGATGGGGCTACCAGAAGCGAACAGCAGAGCGTGAAGTGAAGGCTGGGAGATAGAGAACAACCTGTTCTCGTCAATGCCCCAGATGACCCGTCAACCTTCTACTCGAGAATGTGGCATACGACTAGCACCCCCGACTTGGCCTTCGCAACAAGTGACTCTCACAAAAACAGTATGTACGGTCACAAAACAACTCGGGATAGGGACCATAGGCCCGTCAAGCTACAAATAGACCTAAAATTTGTACCTGAGCCCAAAATGTGGTTGCCACGGTGGAACTACAAAAAGCCAATTGGAAACAGTACGGGGCACTGACAGATGCCAATGTTGAACACATCAACATGCATGAAAAAAAAAACATGCGAACCGTGACAGGAAATCTCACAAGAAATCCTGAAGTGGCACGGAACCATTCCTGAGGCGCACGGAAGGATTACAAGCCATACTGGACAGCAGAGGTTCAGAAGCTTGAAGCGACCTTAGTAGAGTAAGTCAGCAGAGTAAGCATAGCAAAGAAAAAGTCGAAGACACTAAGAAAAGCGAGAGCCCTCCAAGGCGAGCCAAGAAAGCTGATAATCACTACAGTTTACATTCACCTACAGATAAACATATCAGGACTACAGAATAAAAGATGGGCTCGAAGAACTCTACAACAGAATAATGTCCACATTGTCCTTATACAAGAAACCATCTTACCTCAAAGAGGAGTTAACATCAGGTTCACCCAATACAAATGCGAGTGCAACAGATGTAAGGACTCATGACACTGATGAAATGATGTGCAGGCAGAAGTCACACAGACCAACAACATAGACACCCAGACCATCCAAGTGTGGTTTGATGGAGTGAGATATACTGTACATAACATCTATTGCCCACCAACCTGCACCTCTGACCAGCCATTCAAGGAACCCATGTACACCAGAACAATTATTGCAGGAGACTTTAATGCACACACACACCAGCCCTAGGTTACAAAGATTACAACAAAGAGGAGAGACATTGAAGACCTGTGTAACTCATCCAACCTCACGGTAATGCAGAGCTCAGAAACCAAACCAACACTTCTACCAGAGCCCATGATGCGAATAGCAGACCAGATCTTACCATAGTATCAGCTGACATTATAGATGCAACAACTATCACTGTCTTGGATGATATAGGGAGCGACCATCTCCCCATATTTATCTCTGTACCACCAAGCAACTCAAAGCTCAGTCTATAGAAATAGAAAGTTCTGGAATTTCAGAAAAGCAGACTGGCAGCTCTTCCGAGACCCAGACCAACATAGGCATGGACAAATTGACCTCACTGGAAATATGATACTGTCTTTGCTAACATTTTGTTGTAAATACTGGAAGCTCAGAAAGGCCATTCCAAATGGAAACACCAGAAAATATAAGCCATACTGGAACAAAGATCTAGAAAAGCAGTGATGGATAGAAGAAAAGCAAGGAAACAAGCTGAAAAGAACCTAATGAGTTAATACAACCTATTATAATGTAACTGACTGCTAAAGTTAAGCCTTCTAATTAAAGCAGCAAGAAGATGAAGTGGCAAGACACGTGTCAGAAACTTGATCTAAATAAAGATGGCCACAAGGCATGGGATCTGATAAACAAACTGACAGGCACTAGAAGAAGAAAATCCAGACCCATCAAAGAAACAATGAAACCATCATAGATGCAAAAAAAAGCTGAAATATTCAACAAGCACTTTGCTAGCGTTAACAGAAGCAAAAGAGAAAACAGCTGGATAAAGCTTTGGAAAATCTTTAAAAGTAAAAAATGCCAGTGCGAATGTATGTGCATTTGAACAAGATTTTAGTCTGTGCGAGATGGAAACAGCAATGAAAAAACTAAAACCTCGAAAAGCCCCAGGCCAGATAAGATTAGAATGAAATGTTATGCCATATGGGCAAGAAGGCTAGGATGATATTGCTGTTAGCTATAAATGGGAACTGGAGAGGCCAAATACCTGCTGCTGCAGCCAATATCACTCCCATCCTCAAGAAGAAACCAGTAGCGACCCCTAAGTTTAGGCCCATCTCATTGACCTCATGTTTAGGAAAGCTGCGGAGAGAATGGTTAATAACCGACTTTATTGGTGGCTTGAAAAACCCAGTCACTTGATAATACCCAGGCAGGGTTTAGAAGGGGCTGCAGAACAGAAGACCAACTCTTCAGACTTGTGCAGAATACAATTGATGGATTCCAGAATGAAAAGAACCAGCAACGGTTTCCTCGATCTACAGCAAGCATATGACAGAGTCTGGAGGAAGGGCCTCTTGATGAAGATGCTCAATATAGGGATCCATGGAAAGATGTTACAATGGATACAAGCTTTTCTCCAAAACAGGACAATTGGAACATCTTTTAGTGGAACAATGTCCTCTAAGAGAACACTAGAGGAAGGCCTCCCACAGGGCTCTGCCTAGCTGCCTACCCTTTTCCTCATCTTCATCAATGACCTCCCCTCCCTTCTAAACACACGAAGCCCTTTTGCTGATGACCTTGTAATATGGACAAGCGAGAAATACCCTGTACTAACTCGAGCTAAACTTAATAGAACCCTTGCCATAATCTCAACATATTACAACCTATGGAAGCTTAAAGTCAATGAACAGAAAACTGTATACTACATTCTCCCGCAGCCCCAAAACAACTCAAAGAACCTTGACACAATGAATGGAGCACTGCTAAAAGAGGAAAACCGACTTACCTGGGAGTCAAGTTAGACAAACAACTGAGGATGACAGAACACATTAACAACAAAGAGAAAGCATCTAAAAGACTCAACATGGTTAAAGCTTGCTAGCACCACCTGGGAATGACAGACAAGACACCCTTAGGCAACTATATCTTGGCTATGTAAGATCTACAATGGACAACTGCCTTCCTCTCCAAGCTATAGCAAGTGAGCACATCACAACATCCCTGGACAGAGTGCAGAATCAGGGTCTCAGGGTTTATATGTGGGGAATGAAACGCCCCAACTGCGCTTTGAAATCGCGTAACATGAACCACTAGATATTAGAGGCGAAGGGCACTAATAGAAGCAGTCGGCGATATAAAAGAATGAAAAAAACCATCCCAACAGACAAATTAGTGACAGGTGGAAATCAATCAAGAATCCAGCAAAATCATTGCTGGAAGTTGGGAAAAAAACTCGAAGAACACTACCATCTCCCAACTGACAGAACCGATCACAAGATGCCCCGGCCCACCACCATGGCTAAACATAAAACACCCAGTAATCCAGAAATACCTCCTTGACAAAACTATAAACAAAGCAACACTTGCAACGATCTTAAAAACCTCGCACTGGAGACAATAGATAGTTATCCAACTTCCTCTATCCATGCCTACACTGATGGTTCAGCTTTCAAAGCCACTACTTACGCTGGCTTCGGCATATACCTGAAATATCCAGATGGAACTACCTATAGTTACTGTGCTCCTTGTGGTAATATATGTTCCAACTATGAGGCAGAGATTATAGCCATAAGACCGCTGTGAACTAGTCCAGCAGTTTGAACTTGGAAAATATTGTCCAAGACATGATAGTATTCACTGACTCACAGTCCACTCTACAAGCTTTAGAAGAACAGCAGAATCAGTCAAGCGAGATCCAGTTTGGCTTGTCTCAAAATCATTTCCCTCCTTTGATTTTGTGTTCTCGGGGTTCCCTGGGCACAAATTCCCGGAAATGACAAGGCAATTCTGGAACGGGGATCATCAAAACCACAAATAAAAACCCTGTTAGCATAAAAAGTATAAAACAGTTCTGAAAAACAACCCCAGAAAAATTGGCTAAACCCCGATGGGCTATGGGACGACTGGTGGGGTGTTGCAGAGATGAATCCAAACCCCAAGGACAATATAAATCTCACAAAAAAAAGATCAAACACTATCTTTCATTTAAAGAACAGGACATGTTGGACTGAATCACCACCTAAAAGAATAAACCCCACACACCACCACGGGAAAAGTGCAGTCACTCATGTGAACATCAGCATATCTTGCAAAATTTCCTGGTTCAAAAAACTAGAAAAGAACTCCCCCCACCATTACCCATCTTTTCAAAACCCTTTATCTATCTTCCACAATTACAGAACACATCAGATTCTACAAACTGGCATTGGCTGCCCAAGAGTAAAAATTTCGCAGCTCTGTTAGAAAAGAAGAAAAAAGTTACATTCACCAGTAATGAGTTGGAAGAGGCATTAAGGGAGCTGAAGCTCAGAAAATCGCCAGGAAAGGAGGGGATACAAATGAGATTTGAACTTGGGCTAGAGCAAAGACAGCCCACGGGCCCGTCCTAAATTTAGTGGAGAACAGGCATAGTACCACGAGAATGGAAGGGATCTGGTCCATCCTTAAACCAGGCAAAAATAACTCGACCCGGGGTTACAGACCCATAAGCCTCCTAAGCTGCGGGGCAAACTCAGGGGCTATGGTGAAAAAACGGCTATCTTGCTTGGAAAGAAAGGCTCTCAGGGCCCAAGGGAGGCTTTCCCCCGATCTCGAAGATCAGTAGCCTATTTGGGAAATGGGATGGTTTCAAGAAAAAAAAAAAAGACACTGGCAGTTTGGTGATATGGAAAAAGGCTTTTGACACGGTTTGGAAAGGGGGTTAAAACTAAAACCCCTCCCCCTCGGTAAAAAGGAAGAATGTACAATTCTTGATAAATACCTAAAAAAGAACCAGGGTTCAGGTTCGGGGGTCACAAGCATAAAGGGCCCAAATTAGAGAAAAGGGATCCCCAAGGAGGGCTCTCACCACCTCTTTCAATCTTTTAAATGACATGAATTTTCCCCCTCCCAAAAGCAGTACACTCTGCCATTTTGCAGACGACCTGGCAATATCGAGGAAAGTCAATGCCCATACAAAAAATAAACCCAAGAAACTCTAAATAACCAATTTGGGTAAAAAAGGGGAATAAAATATAAACCCTTAAAAAACAACCTACACTGTGTTCTAGCAACCAGAATCCGATAAAACAGCAAAAAGTATTGGGCAAGATTTTCCCAAAGCAAACCCCCACAACCGATCCCACTCGCCGAAAACTGACGGTGTCCCAAATCAAAATCTAGGGCAAAAGAAAGACACAGGCCCCGATATAAACTCGGCTCAGGGGGGGGAGCAAACCCCAAGTCCTAAAAACACTCTACTCTGGAAAGTGCGGCCGGCCCGGGGTACGGCATTGCAGTGTGGAAGTCATCCAAAAAACAATTCACCAAAGTGAGCAATACCCAGAACCGTGCAATGCGCATTATCACAGGGCCATGAAGCCCACCCCATAAAGGCAATGAAAAAACCACAGGCACCCAAAATGGCGATCAAAGGGGACAGAAAAGTCTTGGTGTTGGCGGAAAAACTTTAGGCTCGATTCCCACCTTTTCAAAAATGAAAAGTTTGGAAGGGCAGAATACAGAGGACCACCGAAAAAAGCGACACTGATCGCGACCACCCCGGTCCTAGTAAACTAAAAAGCCAAATCAATCCGGCAACCGATAAGTGCCCCGCTCAACCCCAGGCCTGAAAAAGGCCAGCAAAAAACTTGAAAAAGGGCGGGAAAAAAATGGATGAGTCCGAAAGTGGTTCCGTCTTCTGAGGACCCTAGGAGCGCAATCGCGATGGTGGAGGAGGAATAGTGTTTAGACTCTCAAAGAAAGTGCCGGTCACAAAACGTTGCCACATCAAATACTCAAATAACTGGGCAGGGGCAATTGACAGCTCCCGAAATGCCCTGGAGAAAGGCCCTCTCCACAAAGTGTGATATTCCCCGATGCTCTATCGGTCATCCGGCCTCAAAGGCGTACAAAACAGGCTAATGAACTAAAAGCGCCCCGCGCTCTCTCAGCCCCTCCCCGTCATTCAGTGGATCCCATCACACTGTAATTTAAGCAGAAATGAAAAGCAAAACTAGCTAAAAAAAGGGGGTGATATAAACTGATCTGGGTCGTTTGGGAACCCAGAACAAAAAGCTCATATGAGACAAATGGAAAAAAGTCATCCCAAAACGGGCGGATCTTGGGGTCCCGGTAGTGAACAAGTTATACTTGCCTCCGTACCACAACAAACTCAGGCTAAATGTTTCACAAATTTAATTTTGGGCCAAACTACCTGTACCCCTGCAAAAGGGGACTTTGGGGAAAAAAAGCCCCAAAGTTGTCAACTGATAGCAGGTATAAAAAGAAACCTGGCCCCAAAACACGGGCCCCTTTGTATGGAAAACGGTCCCTTAAAAACATGGTAAAATTCATAAAAAAAGTTGGTTCATCAGTCCCCGGGTCATTGAGAGAAACTTTTTTTAAATGGTGATTGGATTAAATTGTTGTTCTCTTGTATTGCCTTGATGCTTCTGAAAACTTTCTTGGTCCCTTAGTGCATGTTCCCGCTAAATTTTTTCATCTTTGCCCAAGATTCTGATTTAGATGACTTTCTTTTTTTTTCTATTCATTCTTCTGTTCTGTATTGGGTGTAATCTTCATCTAATTTTGACTTTTGCCACCTGGGGCCTTTTTTTCTTTTCTTGTATGAACTTTTAATTTCTTCATTCCACCATCTGTGTGTTTTCTGTGTTATTTAATTTTTTAACCCCACAATTTTCTTTCTATATCCATGATTTTTTTTTGAAGATTTGCCATTTTTATTTATGTTGATGACCCCCTCTAGGACGTTAAAAGCTGGGGGACTGCTCCTTCAATTTGGTTCCTGGTTTCATTATTATTTATTTTTCAATATCTATTATTTAAATTTGTTGAGTTGTCTCCTGTCTTTTTTTTTCTATTTGGTTTTGTGCGTACCATGGTTTTGATCAGAGTCTAATTTGCATTTGGGTGGCTCTGCGTTTTGTATTCTCCATCTTTCACTCTTTTTTAAAGTAAAAAATTATCTGTGATGTATTAATATTATTCCATTTATACCAGGTAATATTCCATTTATATCTGGCTATGTTGGTAAAATGTATTGGTGATAAATAGATCATGTTCTGAAATTTTTAAAGCAGGTGCTCCCGTTGCTTTTGCATTTGTTTTCGCTGAATGGCCTGATTTTTCCCATGGTGTTTTTGCCCCTCTTTTCCCCTTTAAAAATCTCGTTTTTCTCTGTCTTAAAACATCAAACATTTCTTTCCAATTCATAAGATCAATATATATCTGGACATGATCAACCCAAATAATTACGAAGTTTCTTCGATATTCTTATAAAAAAAACATCAAAGTTAGTTGTTAGTTAGTTTTTCCCTTTGACCAAAGGCGGCACATAAACAGAGGTTTTAGATCTCCAGGGATATTTTCTTTGCTACAGTTGGAGATCTTGTAGGGTTTAATCCCAATAGTTTACTTTCTTTTGTATGGTTCTTGAAGAGTGGTCTTTGGTCTTCCGTTTTCTTTTCCCAATTGGTGACCAAAGGACTTTGTTTTTTTTTTTCGTCTGCTCAAAGAACATGCCCCTAAATATTTCCACCTTTTTTCCCTTATAATATTTGATATGGGTTGTTGGTGTTTCTTCTCTCACTGTTTTTTAGAAACGAAATCACTCCTTTTTACTTTTAATAATTTTCGTAGACATTTATTCTCAAAGCTGCCCAGTTTCTTATCAATTTTCTTTGTTGATTTCCAACTTTCAAAACCCGTAGGTCATGGGAATCAAAATGACCTAAATAATTTAACTTTTTGCATATACTAAGGTCTTGAGATTGCCAGATATTTTAATTTATAAAGGCACTAGCTGCTATAGAAATCGAAATTTCTTTCTTTCATCGTGTCTCCGTTTTTGACACTTTACTCCCCAAATTTTAAAAATGTTCAACTTTCCCCAGTGTTTGGCCATTTATTCGATTTTTGTCTTCGAGTTGTAAGTCCATACATCCTCATCTATTTTTTGGTTTTTCGTTTTTTTAAAAAACACTTTAACACTTTTTCGCCAGCCATTAGGGGAATGACACCCCTCTCAATATAATCATAATTTGAAAAAAAATCACATAAAAATCATTTCTTAAAACATCAAAAAATGACAAATACTTGTTTGCGGGTTTAAAAGACCAACATGTACTTTCTAATAGGATCAATGCTGCAAAAACCCTTTTCCCTATTTTTTCTCCAGATTCCGTTTAAGCCCCAACAAGTTTACAAAAATGATCATCTGTCAGTACTTTCCCTACTTTATTCCAGTGTCTGGTCATTTTTCCCCTGGCGTACCTTTAAAATTGTTTTGAGCCTCGCGACCCCTTCAAATCTCTAGGCTAAAGTGGCCTTTTTTGTTATGTTCAACAGAACACCCAATTATTTTATGGGCACTCCAAACATTCTTATGCCTCCACTCTGCATATCATAGCAGTTATTCTACTCTACATCTAAACCCGAAAAAGTTTGAGACTCCCGGAAATCCAGGTTCTTTCCCTCAGACCCCCTGTAAACATCTTCAACTCTTTTGGTTGGATTTTGATATTGAAGGGCCAACAAAAATCATCAAAAAAAAATCCAAATCCATATAATAGAAGTACAACAATAACAAAAAGCATGTTTAAAAAAGTAAAATCCCCCAAAAAGTCATCTCTTCAATTTTCAAATATACACCCCTATTTTTTATAATTTCTCCCTTAATTCATCAAAATTATAATGTGAAAAATTCAACATTTGACACCCTTTGGGCCCGTACAAATTCACCCCCTTTCCCCCTATGAAACATCTTCCATCGTTTATCTCCTTTTCTCCTGTACGTCCCGCCGGTGATTTGGGGGAGTTACCTCATCTAAACTTTGCTTCAGCATAGACTTTTGTCTTCCTTATTTCTAGATTTCTGTTGGGCCACCGCTTTTTTTAAACCCTCTGCCATTTTACCCTGTATCTTATTTATCCGTGTGGGGGGCGAATCCTGTCTACTTTTTTCCTTTCCAGTCTTTTTTCCACTTCCTATCATCATTTACTGAGTCCATCTGAATCATTCCCCCTCCTCTATAAGCTCCTCTTCTCCGTGTGTCTTGGGAGGCTTACCTAAAACTGTACGGTCTCTAACTAGGATTCTTAAAATTTTCTGTCTTTGGGCAATCTTGCTCTTTGTGATCGGGTCTACCCCGGGATTTGTTTTTGATCTTTGTTGCTATGTCGGGGAATTTTAGATCTACTAATAGGGTTTTTTTTCAAATTCTGTCTATCTTTGCCAATTTCCTTTCTAGATGTTGTGTCATTATTTTTTCCCCCAGTATCTTGCTGGTTAATAGCTCTTTCCTTTGAACATCTCTATCTTTACATCCCCTTCTTTTTCTCTTTCTTTAATCTGTCTGTCTCTGTGGTGGGCGTTAACGCTGTAACAAATCTTAAGTTCTAAGTCTGACTTTTTTTTCTGTCTTAAGTACTCTTTGCTCTGCCCTTCCACATGTTTATGCTCTATCTCCTTTCCTACTTCTTTAAATTTTTTATTTCTAAATCTCTGTCCCTTATGTCTTTCTTCATACTGTTTTTTTTTGCGCTTTTCCTATCTTTAAGTTCAACTTTCTTCAGCCTTTTTTGCCCTTCTATCGTTTTGTTTATTGCTTCATAGTGACATACTGGTGCTAACCTTTTCTAGTTCCCCCTGGCGTTTCCCTCTGTTCCCAAAAGTTTTCCTTGTGTTTTTAAAATTCTCTTCAACATCTACCCTCTCTTTTTCCTCGTTTTTTAGTTCCTTTTCTTCTCGCCAAATAAATGCCTGATCGTGGGTTTCCCTTTTTCCGAACTTGGACATCGATCTGGTTTTATGTTTTATCTTGACAAACGGCTATATGCCCTTTCGTTGCCGGGGCTTTTCCTGGTTGGCGGGCCTGTTCTCCCCTCGTACCTTTTTCCATCGTTCCCGGTGTTCTCCTGCTCCTTTTGCGATTCGTCCTGGCAAAGTCCTTTTTTCTCCGGGGTTCACTTCCTCTTGATAAGGGGCCCTTTAGTCTCATTTTTCCCTTCTAGCATTGCATTTTTATGAACCCTTCCTTTTAGCCTGAATGGCTTCTTCAAATTTTGGGGTTTCCCTTTTCCAGAAACCCTTTACTTGGGCAACTTTAAACCATCTATGAAACTATTTATTAGGGCCCCCCCCCCCGGATTCTTTTCATTCTCTTTCTGAGAAGGCATCCTCGGCCCGTTTTGCTCCCCCAAATTTTTGGCGGTCTCCTTTTCTTCTTGTCTCACTTTCTGGGGGTGTAAATGAATGGTCTTCTCCCTTTCCCTATAGCGTTTGGGGAAAATTTTACCATTTTTTTCCGACTCTCCCCGGGGCTTGTCTCATTTTTTTCAGTATAAAATCTCTCTCTCCCTGTGCTTGCTTGTAAAAAGGGCGTATTTTTTTCACTTTCTTCTAAAAATTTAAATGAAAGTGTGTTTTTCTATTTCCCCCATCCATTTCTTAAATTTTCCTGCCTCCCGAGAACATCGACCTCTTTCCCCGGGGCCCCGTCTCCTCATGGTTTTTTCTAATTTGGTGAAAGCCAACTGATCTCCTCCCCGACATTTTTGTATCCGTTACTGCAATTTACCCTTATAAACTCTTTAAAAAAAAGTTTTTTCCCTTTTTCCTCACGTTTCTCAGCTTTCTTGAAAATCTTAAGTTACTACCCCTTTTTTTAAAAATCTTAACATGTTTCTCAAGATTACATAAAATATATATCACCACATATAGCCTAATAGTACTAAAACTTTTTAATAATTCCTATCTTTGTTTTGGGTCTAAAATCGTTCGTTAAGGGTACTTCGCTATATGTTCCCCCAAAAACCAGGGTTGTAATTCTATAAAGGGATCTTTAAAGGGATAAAAAAAACTGCAGCTGTATACTTTTCCTGTTATATTTAAACATGTATGATATCCTTAATACGTAGCATCATGTAAACATGTGGGATCAAATTATCATATACATAACTTTATTTATTCTTGATTATACACTTTGCATCAAGGGTTTCCGATATTTTATCTCTACTTATTCAATCCTATAATTTGCATATGTGTACAAATATTTCAATAAACACACAAGTATTATAAAAAAACACACAATTAAAAAACACATTCAATGCTGAAACTTGAAAGAATGTCACATTCAACGTTACTTTTTCAGGCACTGGTTCTTCTAAACTACCTAACCCTTTGCTCTGGATGTATATATATGTTTTTTCCCCTTCCCTTTTAAAGACACATTAACACGTTTTTATTATCTCTCCTCGGGGCTAAAGATGTTTAACGTTTCATTGCTACTGTCATTTTTAAAGGGATTTCCGTTTGTGACCTGAAACAAAAGTATATTTTTGCTCACCCCTTGGAAAGTATGTGGGAAAAGGAAGAAATGCAGACTTACATGGACAAGTTCTCAATGGTGTGATGGTTTGCCCCACCTTAAAACCCAAAAAAAAAGGGTCATTTCCCGCCCCCCCCTAGAGAACAGTATTACGATCCAGTCATCAACATTAAACACCAGCGTCTCCCGTCAACGGACAACTTTGCTTATTTGGGCCTCCATAGATGGAAACATAGTTCGAGTAAATGGATTCCCAAAACCCTGCTCGTTGGAAGGTTCGTGTCCTTTTGGAACGGAAGGGGGTAACATAGTCACAAAGCTGAAAGTTTCCCGGCCATATCTTTAAAACCCTTTCGCAAAACGAGACATGGACAGTGTAGCAGAACGCAAGAAAATTAAACCATTTCCACACAAGCTGCCTCGCAGAAAACTAAAAATAAATGGCAGGACAAAATTCCAGACAGCGAAACCTCACAAGACAAAAAATCCCAACCAACACCCTGTTGCAGAAGGCCCAACTAGATGGGGGGTAGTTCTTTCGAAAGCCTGATAAACGCATCCCAAAACAGTTGATGTATGGCGAGCTTGAAGGGGGAGCGTTTGCTGGTGGAAGAAAAAAACCCTTTTAAAAAAAAAACTCTTAAAATGTCTCTGAAATGTGATATAGACAATCGTGGGTCCCTTGGCAAAATCGCCAAATGTGGCGCTGTAACAACAAAAAAGGCCCGAATGTGGAATCATCGTATTTTGATCAAAAAACGGCAGGGAAAAGACGACACACAACCGCAACATGTCTACCTTGATCATGTTGCCCCCCCTGTTGGGGGTTCTGTTCTAGGATTGGACTCTACATCACCTCCCCACACCCGAAGGGGCACAGTACCGTCTGAGATTGTTGTCATCCCCCGCGGTGGAGGCTTTCGGAGGTTAAATTAAACCGTCTTAATGCCGATCGCTCCACTGTTCAACACTAATTTCTTAAATATCTATCCGATGTCCTTGGAATTTATCAGTCTATCTCTACACAAGATTTCACATTTTGGCCAAACTGCAGCCATTCTAAATCTCTGAAATTTTCTATCCGCGTCCCTTTGGGAAACTATCAGTCTATCTCTACACACAAGATTTCACGTTTTGGCCAAATACCCTTTAAATCCGACTATACCAGTTAACCCCGAATATTGGATAGAACTGGATCGTGGTGCTAAATCAAATGGCTAATGTTTACAACTGCCCCTGTGGGCCTATTGCTCTGAACAGTTCAAATCAGACAAATGATTATTAAAAGTATCGCACATTCTCAAGGGATGACTTAACAAATGTCAAATAAAGCTCCGTCTACCTGATATAAAGTGTTTCTGCCACATGGTTGATGGATGCCGATTTTCAGCGTTTGACACAAGCTGGGGGTTGGCAAAAAGCGTTGTCTGTCTAAAGCCCTGCTGGTTATAAAAAAAACTTGCTCTTTATTTACATAAATTTTTACTTTCCTGCCTAAGTCCCCTGAAACCCCGGCCTATTATTGCCAAACTTGACCGCGCCAGACAGCTTGTCTCTGCGGTTCTTTCCTGTTTCCCCGGACTCGTCCGAGAACTGTGGTCACATCTTTTTTCACCCACCAGGAACTTGGGGTTTACCAATCCAGTCTGCTTTCCTCATCCGGGTTAATACCCCCCCCTATTTTTTAAAACAGGTGAATGTCTGGTCAAGCTTTTTTCTCCCTCTGAATCAAGGGACATTTTTCGTCTCCCCCCGCCACCCCTTTTCAATAATTTACTAACAAACAAACAGTGTGACTAACTGTTGATATAATATTACTAATATAACAGACAGTGCGTGTGACTTAATTGTTGATATAAAATTTTCTAACATAACAGTGTGACTTAACTTTGATATATTACTAATATAATAAACTTACTTACAATCCTGTATGCCTAGTGAAAATGGGGCTTCGAAAGGACTTTCCATGTCTCCTTTCACCTTCAGCGCAGATCCCCGTCAGAATGCGGTGTCAGTTCCTCTTCCCATCATGGCCTCCATGTTGCCCTGGTCTCCTTTCTTTCTCTTTCCCTCTGGTGCCCAAGTGAGGCTATCCTTCAGGCATTTCTTGTCTCATTCTCATAACATGTCAGCCATTTCCATTTTCCCTTTTTTTTGGTATGCATTCATTGCCTCTTGTCTTGTGTCTTGGAGTATTGGTTTTGGATATTTTTACGGGCCCAAAAGTTTCCCCAGATTCTAAAAACAAAGTGGTGAACCCTGTATCTCCTTTGGTCATCCTCCAACCTCCGACCCGTAGGAAAAACTGGCAAAAAAATGCATAGGTTTAAGCTTTGTGGTCTATTGTAAATTTTGGACTTCCATCGGGTTTCATTCGGAAAAACGGTTCTGGCCTTATTGGCGTGATTTTATATCTTCCTCTTGCCACCATTTAGTGTCAGAGCTCCAAATGTAAACTGCTCAACCCCCTTTCAGTGTTTCATTTTCTAACATTACTGGTTTTGGTTTCACTGTTTGTCATAATTTTTTTTTTTCCTGTGTTTGTTTTGAGGCCTACTGTCTTTCCCGTGTTTATATTGTATTTTTCCCATATTTCATTTTGTGTGACCCCGGGGCTATTCGTCTGCAAAGTCCAGGTCCTCAAGCATCTAAAAGGGGCCCATCTTATTCCTCTTGGTGCTTTTTTTTTTATGGCATTTTGCACCCAGTCAATTGTAATACTAAACAAAGAGAGGACATTGCACCCCTGTCTTACCCAGATTTTATGGGAATGTTTTTTTTTCTTTGGGTTGCAGGAGAAATCTTTATAGAAGGGGCTATGATGTTGACAACCTGGTCCCCTATTGTCTCAGTATCTTCCTAGGCTGTCTCTGGGGGGCTGTGAATCCCTTTTTCAAAATCTATGAAGTTATTAATATAGCCCTTTTTTTTCGCTACATTGTTCTAAAATGTTAAGCAGGGTAAATATATTTCATTGTTCCTTTTCCCTTTTCCTAAATCCTGTTGCTCCATTCGTGACACTTGTCTACTGCTTCTTGTTTTCCATTATGACAATTTTCAGAATATCTTCTTGGGTTAAAGCAACGTGATTCCTCTCCAGTTATTCAATCTTTAGGTCTCCTTTTTTGGGGGTTTTTCACCACAGTCCCCCTAGTCAATCCTTACAATTTTTTTTCTCCCAGATATCTCAAAAAAGGCCTAATATTTTTTGCAGCTAAATGGTCGTCTTAAAAGCTCTGCTGTCATTTCATCTTTTCCCGGTCTTTGTTGTTTCTCAGGGATCAATGCTTTTACTATTTCTTTTTTCTGGCAATTTGAGGTTGATATCAATTCCTGTGGGCCGGTGGGATACCCTGGATGTTCAGGATCAGGTCTTTTTTGACATCTTCAAAGTGGGATGTCATCTCATATCCTGCCCCTTCTGTTGTCAACAGTTGTCCTGATGTTTCTGACGGGCATGTTATGGTTGTGTCTTTTACCTCCATTTGTTTGGTAATTTTGGGCAGTGTGTGCAGATCTTTTCTTTAGCAGCCTTTTCTGCTATTTCTGCTGTCTTTTCATAAATTTTCTCTTGTCTGTTCTAGCACTTTTTTTACCATTTGTTTATTCTTTATTCTTTTCTTCCTTATCTTTTGGGTTTTGATCTTTATTGTGGATTTTTTTTTTCCTTCGCTTTTGGATGTTTTTAAGGTCTGGCCCTTATCCACTCTTTATGTTTTCCTTTACTGGTTCCCAGTACACTACTGCTAACTATTTTATATGTGCCTTTTATCGCATTCCATTTTTCTTGGATACTTTCAGTTGGTGTTGTGTCTGACTGCTCTGACAGGATTTGAAATCTGTTCTTTAGTTCCCCTATATATTTTGTAAAAACTCTCTGTCTATGGAACAATGGTTAACATTAAAGTATTCTTTCTTGTCTTGGCTTTTTTGTTTTTTTGGGTTTGGCCTGTCTGCCGGGCAAGGTGGTGGTCGCTGCCCACGTCAGCTCCCCTTTTTCCCCTTTCATCAATAATGTCTTTCGCCTTTTCTGTTGATCATAAAATGGTCTATCTGGTTTCATCTCTTCCATTTGGGGGTATCCATTTTCTTGTGTATGGTCCTGTGTGGAAACAATGTGCCTCCTATGATCAGTCTGTTTTCTAACAAAATTGCTCAACATTTCTCATTTTTTATTTGCAGTGCCACATCCCTCTTTCCCCATTATTGCTTCTCTTTTTTATTGTTTCCAACTTTTTTCGTTTGGTCTCCCCTTATCAAAACGTCCCGAGCTGGGAAACCCTTTCCATATTTCCCCTTTAAACCCTTTTAAAAAATGTTTTTTTCCTCTTCTTCCCCCTTAGTGGTGCATAGCATTGAATGATAGTTTGCTTTCCCTTTTTTCCCATTAAATGGGCTTTCAACAATCCTTTCGGGTGCCACTCTAGAATGTTTATTCAATCCTTTTCCCTTTTTTTGTGCAACTCCTCTAATGATTCCGTGTCTCTTCCTGAGTATAAAATGGTTTCCCCCGTTCTGTTTCGTCTGTCAAAACCTGTCCATCTCTTTCCACCCCCAGAATGTGTGTTATAGTGTTGCATCTCTTTTACCACCTTGATTCTTTGTGGTTGAAAATTGTTCTGGTTCCAGAATCCCATTCTTAGTTTAGTTTTGACATCCCGCAGACTTGAATTCCCAGCATGGGGTTCTGCGGCTTTCACCCTTTGTTCATCTGACAGTGGTACTCTGTCTCAAGACCGCTGGACATAGGCTTTTTCCTTTTAAAGTTTCTGTAACATTTTTTTTTTTGGGGCAGAGTTGTTTGCTGCCCCCCCAACCTGGAGGACCAGGGGGCCCAAATTTAGTCTGACCTCTCACCTTGGACCTTCCATGGTAACCCTTCCGGGAACAGAACATTCCTGCCGGCATAGCAATATAAAAAATGACTAAACTGTTCTTCTTCTTCTTCTTTCTTCCGCGTTGTTTTTTCAAATTTTAATCATCTTTGTGATATGTTTGATCTTTAAACTGTATCTTGCAATTTTGGGGGGCCCCCAAAAGGCCTACCGTTTAGGACACATGCATCGATTTCAGAAAAACCCCCTTGTGCCTCTTGACATGCATGGCAGGTAACAGTGGTTCTTCTTTCCCCCAAATTTGGGCCTCGGTAACCACTGGGGTCTAAACTGTTGTTTAAAACTACTGACATAAAAATGTATTTGGTTCAGAAAATGAATGAAGACAAGTATGTAATTGTGTTCACAATGTTGAAAAATATGAAATTGTGATGTCCAATGTTGAAAAAGTTTAACTGTGATGTCACAATGTTGCAATATTAATTGTGATGTCACAGTGCTGCAAGTATGTAATTACAATGTCACAATGTTGAAAACAAGCAGCATGACAATGGAGGTACTGGGGTGACCAATCCCTACTCTGGCTAGAGTCACAAAACTACACTCTGTGCATTTTGGTGACTCATTGAAATGATCCGAAAAGGGGGAGGCCGGGTTTGGTGCGCAGGTAATGGATGATCCTGCGGCGTCAACAATTTTCAGTTCATTTGTCTTTGTTCGGGGGACATGGGGGTGGTTGGCAATGAGAGGCAGACAGGCGGCTGGCTCTGCCGCTTTCGAAGGCCAGCCAATGGACAGGCACCCTTTAAAGCCCCCTTAAAGGGGGGCCGGGAAAACCTTCATCTAAACCAATCCCCTCAACTACTAGATTCGAGAAATGGGGTTTTAAGATTGGGGTGGCAAGAAAAACTACAACATTCAGTAGGCACATCAATCAAAAAAGAACTGGACGGTCAGTGCTGGACTGATGGAGATTTGCGAAGGAGATCGGAGCCCTATGGACATGTCATGCAATAAAAAATATTCCCAAAAAGAAACTGAAATGTTGACAAGTGTGTAATGTGATGAAGAAGGTAGGTTCAACTGGATTTAATATCCAATAAAATAATAATAATAATTATATGTGGACACTTATGTGCTATAATTATGTAGACTTATTTTATAATTATATGTGGACACTTGTTCTATAGTACACTGATCAAAAAAAGTGATAAATAATATCTTGGTTGATAAACACTGATAAAATAACATTACCTCCTTGCAAGTCATTGTGGCAAAACACTATTGGACAATTTAGTCTCCTTGCATCTGCTCTGAAATAGAAATACAGAAGACAAAACACTATAGGACAATTTAGTCTCCTTGCATCTGCTCTGAAATAGAAATGAAGACAAAAAACTATGGACAATTTAGTCTCCTTGCATCTTCTGAAATAGAAATACAGGCAAAACACACTATAGGACAATTTAGTCTCCTTGCATCTGCTCTGAAATAGAAATGCAGAAAAAAACACTATAGGACAATTTAGTCTCCTTGCATCTGCTCTAAAAAAATACAGAAGACAAAACACTATAGGACAATTTAGTCTCCTTGCATTTTCCTGAAATAGAAATACAGAAGACAAAACACACTATAGGACAATTTAGTCTCCTTGCATTTGCTCTGAAATAGAAATACAGAAGACAAAACACTTTTGGGTAATTTAGTCTCCTTGCCGCCATACAAAAATTACAATGAGTTTGCGGGCCATAGGAAGCCAAGAATAGTACCACTGCAACCTACAATGCATGTCGTAAGAGGTGACTGATGTAGGCCCTAGGGATGCTACCTAGTAAATAAAAAACAGCGCAGAAATCAGATGTAGGTGCATAACTGGCACAATGTACAATCGCTCTTAGGCTCGGATCACATGCAAATCACACAGTGTAGTCGATATGGAGCGTTCGAAGAGTCTCCTTGCATCTGCTCTGAAATAGAAATCAACAGACATGTCTGTGAACTGCAGTCTCTGATATTATCTGTGATTAATTAACATATCTGCTAGAATTTGAGAGATGAACAGAACAGTTAGACGTTTATTATTCTTCTTCCCATGATAGAAACCTACAACTCCTCCTCTTGATGCTCCACTGTAGATGTGGATATGATAAGAAATCTGTATGCAAATGTTGTGTTAGAGAAAATCTAGTGATACAACATTATATCACAAGCTCATGTTACCACAGAAGTTCATGAAACTCTGTCTCTAAATCAAATGAAGGAGCCATTTTTAGCAGTGTAGCAAATACACTCTTATTCAGTTCCAAATTATTCTGAATATCCTTAATCCACCTGAAATATAAAACAAGAATATATATAATAGCAAGATCAAATGTGACTGGAATAACAATTCTCACATCCAAACAACAAGTTTCTGTATGTAGGGTTTTCAAGATGGCGGCCGAATGTTGTGTATAGTGAAGGTGATCGTAAATTCGGGAATTCTGTACATTGGATTAAAAATATCCATGCGATGCTCATATTCTATAGTTAAAACAGGATTACTGTGTTTTTGTGGTGTTTTATTTCTATTCTGGGCAGGATGCTGACGGATCGAGATCGGTGGGCACAGCGTTGCGCCAGCGTTTTTAAAACATCAATCCGCTGCCTTTGCGGGAGCGGTTGTGAGCAATCAAAGGCTAGAAATGCTAACCCGAAACAAATGCTTGCAGAAAATTGATGCACCAGGCGTAAGGAAACTTTTA
>JADZMA010001340.1:0-21079 GCA_020796225.1 Arion vulgaris
ATTTGGTAATGTTTCATGATTATAAAAACATTTGCTGATGATTTGCGTAATGTTTGTCATGATTATGAAAACATCTTGCTGGATGCATTTTGGGTAATGTTTGTACTGTATTGAAACAATCTTGTTTGATGAATTTTGTAATGTTTGTCGCTGATTTAAAAACAATCTTGCTGGATGCTTTTGCGTAAATGTTGTCACTGAAATGAAAAACATCTTGCTGGATCATTTTGCTAATGTTTGTCAGCTGAAATTATGAAACACATCTTGGGGATGCATTTTGGGTAATGTTTGTCAGCGGGTTATGAAAACATCTTGCTGGATGATTTAGGTAATGTTTGTCCTTAATGAAAACAATCTTGCTGGATGCATTTTGGGTAATGTTTGTCGCTGATCATGAAAACACATCTTGCTGGATGCATTTGGTAATGTTTATACTTTTTATGAAACAATCTTGCGGGATGCATTTGAGTAATTTTTGTGCTGTATTATGAAACCCATTTGCTGGATGCATTTTGGGAATTTTGTCAGTGTTTATAAACATCTTGCGGGAGCATTTTGGTAATGTTTGTAGTGTATTATGAAAAACATCTGCTGGATGCATTTTGCGGTAATGTTTGTCAGCTGTATTATAAAACAATCTTGCTGATGCATTTTGCGGTAATTTTTGTCATGTTTTATGAAAACACATCTTGCTGATGCATTTTGCGGTAATGTTTGTCATTGTTTTATGAAAACACATCTTGCTGGATGCTTTTTGCGGTAATGTTTGTCAGCTGATTATGAAACACATTTGCTGGATCATTTTAGGTAATGTTTGTCACTGTATTATGAAAACACATCTTGCTGGATGCATTTTGCGGTAATGTTTGTCAGTTGTATTATGAAAACACATCTTGCTGGATGCATTTTTGGGTA
This sequence comes from Arion vulgaris, assembly GCA_020796225.1. Taxonomy (NCBI): domain Eukaryota; kingdom Metazoa; phylum Mollusca; class Gastropoda; order Stylommatophora; family Arionidae; genus Arion; species Arion vulgaris. The sequence continues at coordinate 916 of JADZMA010001340.1, forward strand.
ATGTTTGTCAGCTGTATTATGAAACCATTTGCTGGATGCATTTGCGGTAATGTTTGTCGCTATTATGAAACACATCTTGCTGATGTTTGGAATGTTTTGCTGTTTATAAAAAAAATTTTGGAAATTTTGGAATTTTGTGCGTATTATGAAACAATCTTGTTGATGTTTTGCGGTAATGTTTGTCACTGTATTATGAAAACATATCTTGCTGGATCATTTTGCGGTAATGTTTGTCATTGTATTATAAAAACAATCTTGTGGATGCATTTTGCGGTAATGTTTGTCATTGTATTATGAAACACATCTTGCTGGATGCATTTTGGTAATTTTTGTACGGGATAGAAACAATCTTGCTGGATGCATTTTGGTAATGTTGTCATTGTTTTGATCATCTTCGGGATGCATTTTGGTAATGTTTGTATGATTATGAAAACAATTTTGTGTATTTGGGAATGTTGTCATTGGTATGAAACAATTTTGATCATTTTGGTTTTGCAGCTGTATATAAAAACACATCTTGCTGATGCATTTTGCGGTAATGTTTGTCATTGTATTATAAAAACACATCTTGCGGGATGCATTTTGTATTAGTTGTATTATGAAAACATCTTGCTGGATGCATTTTGGGTAATGTTTGTAAATGTTTTATGAAAACACATCTTGCGGATGCATTTTGCGGTAATTTTTGTCACTGTATTATGAAAACCATCTTGCTGGATGCATTTTGGTATGTTTGTCATGTATTAAAAACACATCTTGTGGATGATTTTGCGGTAATGTTTAAGCTGTATTTGAAATACATTTTTGTTTGGATGATTTTGCGGTAATGTTTGTCAACTGTATATAAAACAATCTTGTTTGGATGCATTTTGCGTAATGTTTTCACTGATATGAAAACAATCTTGCGGGATGCATTTTGCAAATGTTTGTCAGTGTATTATAAAAACCCATCTTGCTGGATCCCTTTTGTAATGTTTGTCAGCTGTACATGAAACACATTTTGCTGGATGCATTTTCATGTATGTTTTAGCCTATTTGAAACAATCTTTTGATGCATTTTCGGAATGTTTGTAGCTGTATTGAAAACAATCTTGCTGGATGATTTTGGGTAATGTTTGTCAGCTGTATTATAAAACACATCTTGTGGATGTTTTGCGGTAATGTTTGTCAGCTGTATTATGAAAACAATTTTGCTGGATGCATTTTGGTAATGTTTGTCACTGTATCATGAAAACACATCTTGCTGGATGCATTTGGGTAATTTTTGTCAGCTGTATTATGAAAAAAACATCTTGCTGGATGCATTTTGCGGTAATGTTTGTCAGCTGTTTTGAAACACATCTTGCTGGATGCATTTTGGGTAATGTTTGTCAGTTGTATTATGAAACACATCTTGCTGGATGCATTTTGCGGTAATGTTTGTCAATGTACATGAAAACCATTTGCTGATATTTGCGGTAATTTTTAAATTGTATTATGAAACACATCTTGCTGGATGCATTTTGGTAATTTTTGTACTTATATGAAACACATCTTGCTGGATGCATTTTGGGTAATGTTTGTCATGTATTATGAAACACATCTTGCTGATGCATTTTGCGGTAATGTTTGTAAAGTTGTATTATGAAAACACATCTTGCTGGATGCATTTTGGGGTAATGTTTGTCAACTGTATTATGAAAACACATCTTGCTGGATGATTTGGGTAATGTTTGTCACTGATTATGAAAACATCTTGTGGATGCATTTTGGGTAATGTTTGTCAACTGTTTTATGAAAACACATCTTGCTGGATGATTTGGGGTAATGTTTGTCACTGTATTATGAAACAATCTTGCTGGATGCATTTTGGGTAATGTTTGTAAACTGTATATGAAAACTCATTTGCTGGATGCATTTTGCGGTAATTTTTGTCAGCTGTATATGAAACATCGCTGGATGTTTTTGGGGTAATGTTGTCAGCTGTATTATGAAACATTTGCGGATGATTTGGGAATGTTTTTTACTGTATTATGAAAACACATCTTGCGGGATGATTTTGGGATTTTGCTGTTTAAATTAAAAATTTTGTAGATGTTTTGCGGTAATGTTTTGCTGTATTATGAAAAATCTTGCGGGATGATTTTGGTGAATGTTTGTCATTGTTTTATGAAAACACATCTTGTTGGATGCATTTTGGTAATGTTTGTCAACTGTATTATAAAAACAATCTTGCTGGATGCTTTTGGGTAATGTTTGTCAGCTGTATTATGAAAACAATCTTGCTGGATGCATTTTGGGGTAATGTTTGTCACTGAAATTAGAAAACACATCTTTTGGATGCATTTTGGGTAATGTTTTCAGTGATATGAAAACACATCTTGTGGAGCATTTTGGGTAATGTTTGTCAGCTGTAGTATGAAAACACATCTTGCTGGATGCATTTTGCGGTAATGTTTGTCATTGTATTAGAAACAATCTTGCTGGATCCCTTTTGGTAATGTTTCAGCTGTATATGAAAACATCTTGCTGGATGATTTTGCGGTAATGTTTGTCAGTGATTATAAAAACACATCTTGCTGGATGCATTTTGGTAATGTTTTTTGCTGTTTTATGAAAACACATTTTGCTGGATGCTTTTGCGAAATGTTTGTCAGCTGTATTATGAAACAATCTTGCTGGATGATTTTGCGTAATGTTTGTACTGTATTAGAAAACACATCTTGCGGGATGCATTTGCGGTAATGTTCATTGCTGTATGAAACAATCTTGCTGATGCATTTTGCGGAATGTTTGTCACTGTATTTTGAAAAATATCTTTGATGATCTTTTGGTAATGTTTGTGTGTATCATGAAACACATCTTGCTGGATGCATTTTGCGGTAATGTTTGTCATGTATTATAAAAACACATCTTGTGATGCATTTTGCGGTAATGTTTGTCAGCTGTATATGAAAACAATCTGCGAGCTTTTGGGATTGTCATTGATTATAAAACAATTTTGATGCTTTGCGGTAATGTTTGTCATTGTATATGAAACAATTTTTGCGGGATGATTTTGCGGTAATGTTTGTAGCTGATTAAAAACACATCTTGCTGAGCACTTTGGCAAATGTTTGTCATGTATTATGAAAACATCTTGTGGATGATTTTGGGTAATGTTTGTCATTGTATTATGAAAACAATCTTGCGGGATGCATTTTGGTAATGTTTGTCACTGTTTTATAAAAACCATCTTTGGAGGGTTTTCGGTAATGTTTGTCATGTATTATGAAAACACATCTTGCTGGATGCATTTTCGGTAATGTTTTTTAGCTGTTATGAAAACAATCTTGCTGGATGCATTTTGGGTAATGTTTTCAGCTGTATTTAAAACAATCTTCTGGATGCACTTTTGCGGTAATGTTTGTCAGCGAAATTATGAAAACATTCTTTGGATGATTTGCGGAAATGTTTGTCGCGAAATATGAAAACATTTGGGTGGATGCATTTGCGGAAATGTTTGTCGCTGTATCAGAAAACATCTTGCGGGGATGCTTTTGGGTAATGTTTGTCAGCTGTTTTATGAAAACACATCTTGCTGGATGCATTTTGCGTAATGTTTGTAGCTGTATTATGAAACCATTTGCTGGATGATTTTGGGTAATGTTTGTCAGTGTATTATGAAACACATCTTGTTGATGCATTTTGCGGTAATGTTTGGGTCACTGTATATGAAAACAATCTTGTTGGATAATTTTGGATTTGTAGCTGTATTATGAAAACAATCTTGCTGATGCTTTTTGGTAATGTTTTTTATGTTTATAAAAACACATCTTGCTGGATGCATTTTGCGATAATTTGTATGTTTATGAAACACATTTGCTTGGATGCATTTGCAATGTTTGTCATTGTATTATGAAAACAATCTGCTGGATGCTTTTGCTAATGTTTGTCAGTTGTATTATGAAAACACATCTTGTTGGATGATTTGGGTAATGTTTGTTTGTATTAAGAAAACACATCTTGCTGGATGCTTTTGCGTAATTTTGTCAACTGTATTATGAAACACATCTTGTGATCATTTGCGGTAATTTTTTGCCCAATGTTTTTGAAAACATCTTGCTGGATGCTTTTGGGTTTGTCAGTATTGAAACACATCTTTGGATGCATTTTGGGTAATGTTTGTCACTGTATTATGAACAATCTTGTGATGCATTTTGCGGTAATTTTTGTCAGCTGTATATGAAAACAATCTTGCTGATGCATTTTGGTAGTTTGTCAGCTGATTATAAAACACATCTTGCTGATGCTTTGCGTAATGTTTGCGCTGATTAAAAACACACTTGCTGGATGCATTTGCGGTAATGTTTGTCAGCTGATTATGAAAACACATCTTGCTGGATGAAATTTAGGTAATGTTTGTCCTGTATTATGAAACAATCTTGCTGGATGCTTTGCGGTAATGTTTGTCAGCTGTTTTATGAAAAAATCTTGTGGATGCATTTTGCGGTAATGTTTGTAGCTGTATTATGAAACACATTTGTTGGATGCATTTTGGTAATGTTTGTCATTGATTATGAAAAACATCTTGTGGATGATTTTGGGTAATGTTTGTCACTGTATTTGAAAACAATCTTGCTGGATGCATTTGGTAATGTTGTCAGCTGTATTATGAAACACATCTTGCTGGATGCATTTTGGTAATGTTTGTCAGCTGTATTATGAAACAATCTTGCTGGATCCCTTTTGGGTAATGTTTGTCAGCTGTATTATGAAAACACATCTTGTTTGGATGCATTTGGGTAATGTTTGTCAGCTGTATTATAAAACACATCTTGCGGGGATGCATTTTGCGGTAATGTTTTCATGATTATGCACATCTTGCGGGATGATTTTGCGGTAATGTTTTACTTGTTTTATAAAAACCAATCTTGCTGGATGCATTTTGCGGAATTTTTGTCATGTATTGAAAACATTTTGCTGGATGCATTTGGGTAATGTTTGTCACTGTATTATGAAAACAATCTTGCTGGATGATTTTGGGTAATGTTTGTCCAGCTGTATTATGAAACACATCTTGCTGGATGCATTTGGGTAATGTTTTTTAAGTATATGAAAACACATCTTGCGGATGCATTTGCGGTAATGTTTGTCACTAAATATGAAACACATCTTGCTGGATGCTTTTTGCGGTAATGTTTGTCAGCTGTATTATGAAAAACATCTTGCGGGATGATTTTGGTAATGTTTGTCAGCTGTATTATGAAAACATCTTCCCTGGATGTTTTTGCGTAATGTTTGTATTTGATTGAAAACACATCTTGTGGATGATTTTGGGTAATGTTTGTCACTTATTATGAAACATTCTTGTTAGATGCTTTGGGTAATGTTTGCCCAGCTGTATTAGGGAAAAATTCTTGCGGGATCATTTTGCTGGTAATGTTTGTAGCTGTATTATAAAACACATCTTGCGGATGCTTTTGCATAATGTTTGTCACTGTATTATGAAAACACATCTTGCTGGATGCATTTTGCGGTAATGTTTGTCAGCTGTTTTATGAAAACACATCTTGCTGGATGCATTTTGGGTAATTTTTGTCACTGTATATGAAACACATCTTGCGGGATGCTTTTTTGCGTAATGTTTGTAGCTGTATTATGAAAAACATTCTGCTGGATGCTTTTTGGGTAATTTTTGTCAGCTGTATATGAAACACATCTTGCGGATGCATTTCGTAATTTTGCCCAGCGTATTTTACATTTGCTGTGATTTTGGTGTATGTTTTAAAAGCGTATTGAAAACACATCTTGCTGGATGCTTTTTGCGGTAATGTTTGTAGCTGTATTTGAAAACCATCTTGCTGGAGCATTTTGGACAATTTTTGTCAACTGTTTTATGAAAACACACCCTTGCTGGATCATTTACTTTTGCGGCTAATTTTGTTGTCAGTTTTGTATTATGAAAACACATCTTGCTGGATGCATTTGCGGTAATGTTTGTAATGAAATTATGAAACACATCTTTGGATGCTTTTGGGGTATGTTTGTCAGCTTATATGAAAAAACATCTTGCTGGATGAATTTTGGTAATGTTTGTCACTGTATTATGAAAACATATCGCGGGATGCATTTTGTAATTTTTGCCCAGCTGTTTTATGAAACACATCTTGCTGGATGATTTTGGTAATGTTTGTCAGCTGTTTTATGAAAACATCTTGCTGGATGCATTTTGGGAAATGTTGTCATTGTATATGAAACACATCTTGCTGGATGCTTTTGGGTAATGTTTGTCAGTTGTATTATGAAAACAATCTTGCGGGATGCATTTGGGGTAATGTTTGTAGTGTTTTATAAAAACATTTCTGGAGGGTTTTATGGGGAATGTTTGTCGCTGTATTATGAAACAATTTTGTTGGATGCATTTGCGGTAATGTTTGTCACTGTATATGAAAAAATCTTGCTGGATGCATTTTGGGTAATTTTTGTCACTGTATTATGAAACACATCTTTGTGATGCATTTTGCGGTAATGTTTGTCACTGTATTATAAAAACATATCTTGCTGGATGCTTTTGGGTAATTTTTGTCAGCTGTTTTATGAAAACACATCTTGCTGGATGCATTTTGGGTAATGTTTGTCAGCTGTATTATGAAAACCATTTGTTGATGCATTTGCGGTAATGTTTGTCACGTTTTATAAAACACATTTTGCTGGATGCATTTTGCGTAATGTTTTTTATTGTATTATGAAACACATCTTGCGGGATGCATTTTGGTAATGTTTGTCAGTTGTTTTATAAAAACAATCTTGCTGGATGCATTTGGGTAATGTTTGTCACTGTATTAGAAACTCATTTGGGGATGCATTTTGGGGTAATGTTTGTCATTATTATGAAACACATCTTGCATTATTGAATTTGTAGTGATTTAAAAAATTTGCTGTGATTTGGTAATGTTTAAGTTTTATGAAAAAAATCTTGCGGGAGATTTTGGGTAATGTTTGTAACTTTTTATAAAACAATCTTGCTGGATGCATTTTGCGGTAATGTTTGTCAGCTGTTTATGAAACCATCTTGCTGATGCATTTTGGGTAATTTTGTCACTTTTTTTTAAAAAAATCTTGCTGGATGCATTTTGCGGTAATGTTTGTCATGTATTATGAAAACACATCTTGCTGGATGCATTTTGCGGTAATGTTTGTCAGCTTATTATAAAAAACCCAATCTTGCTGGATGCATTTTGCGGGTAATGTTTGTCAGTTGATTATAAAAACACATCTTGTTGGATGCATTTGGGTAATGTTTGTCAGCTGTATTATGAAAACATACTTGCTGGATGCATTTTATGGTAATGTTTGTAGTGATATTGAAACACATCTTGCTGGATGATTTTGCGGTAATGTTTGTCAGCTGTATTATGAAACATATCTTGCTTAGATGCCTTTTGCGGTAATGTTTGTCAGCTGTATTATGAAACAATCTTGCTGGATGCATTTTGGGTGTAATGTTTGTACTTTGGGAAATTTTATGAAAACAACTTCTGGGAACATTTTGGGTAATTTTTTGTCAGCTGTATTATGATAACACATCTTGCTGGATGCATTTTGCGGTAATGTTTGTCAGCTGTATTATGAAAACACATCTTGCTGGATGCATTTTGGTAATGTTTGTCATGTATATAAAACACATCTTGCTGGATGCATTTTGCGGTAATGTTTGTCACTGTATTATGAAACACATCTTGCGGGGATGCATTTTGCGGTAATGTTTGTCACTGTTTTATGAAAAATCTCTGTGGATGCATTTTGCGGTAATGTTTGTCCCTGTATTAAACACTCTTGCTGGATGCATTTTGGAATGTTTGTCAACTGTTAGGAAAACACATTTTTGCTGGATGTATTTGCGGTAATGTTGTCAGCGTATTAGAAAATCTTGCTGGAGCTTTGGAAATGTTTGTCATGATAGAAAACACATCTTGCTGGATGCATTTGGGTAATGTTTGTCACTGTATTATGAAAACACATTTTGCTGGATGCATTTTGGTAATGTTTGTAGTTTGAAAACACATCTTGCGGGATGTTTTTGCGGTAATGTTTGTCACTGTATTATGAAAACACATCTTTGTTTTGGATGCATTTTGGGTAATGTTGTCATTTTGTATTATGAAAAACATCTTGTTTGGATGCATTTTGCGGTCGTTTTTTATTGAAATAGAAACACATCTTGCTGGATGCTTTTTTGGGTAATGTTTGTCACTGATTATGAAAACACATCTGCGGGGTTTTATTTGCTAATGTTTGTCAGCTGTATTATGAAAACATATTTGCTGGATGCTTTGGGTAATGTTTGTCAGCTATTATGAAAACAATTTTGCTGGATGCATTTTGGGTGTAATTTTTTGTCAACTGTATCATAAACACATCTTGCTGATGCATTTTGGGTAATGTTTGTCACTGTATTTAAAACACATCTTGCTGACATTTTGGGGTAATGTTTTTTTGCTTGTATTATGAAACAATCTTGCTGGATGCATTTTGGGTAATGTTTATTACTTATGAAAACAATCTTGCTGGATGCTTTTGCTAATGTTTGTCACTGTAATATGAAAACAATCTTGCTGATGCTTTTGCGTAATGTTTGTCAGCTGTATTATGAAAACACATCTTGCTGGAGGGGTACGAAATGTTTTCAGCGATTTGAAACATCTTGCTGGATGTTTATCAAGTTTGTCGGTATTATGAAACATATCTTGCTATTGATTTGGTAAATGTTTGTCATGAATTATGAAAACACATCTTGCGGATGCATTTGGCGAATGGTCATTGTATTATGAAACTCATTTGCTGGATGCATTTTGCGGTAATGTTTGTCAGCTGTTTTATGAAACACATCTTGCTGGATGCATTTTGGTAATGTTTGTCACTGTTTTATGAAACATATCTTGCGGGATGCATTTTGCGGTAATTTTTGTCATGTATTATGAAAACACATTTTGCGGGGGCATTTTGCGGTAATGTTTGTCGCTGTATTTGAAACAATCTTTTGGATGCAATTTGCTAATGTTTTTAGCTGTATGAACACATAAAAATCATTTTGCTTTTTTGGTATTGAAAACATTTTGTAGATACTTTTGCGGAATTTTGTCATGTATTGAACTAATCTTGCGGGACATTTTGGGTATGTTTGTTTTTTTTGTATTATGAAAACACATCTTGCTGGATGCATTTTGGTATGTTTGCCCACTGTTTTATAAAAACACATCTTGCTGGAATGCATTTTGGGTAATGTTTGTCAGCTGTATTATGAAACACATCTTGCTGGATGCATTTTGCAATGTTTGTCGCTGTATTATAAAAACATATCTTGGGATGCTTTTGCGGTAATGTTTGTCAGCTGTATTATGAAACAATCTTGCTGGATGCATTTTGGGAAATGTTTGAGCTGTAATAAACAATCTTGCTGGATGATTTTGGTAATGTTTTACATTATAAAAAACTTTCTTGTGGATGATTTGCGGTAATGTTTTTTGCTGTATTATAAACACATTTGCGGGATGCTTTTTATGGTAATGTTTGTCATGTTTTATGAAAAATATCTTGCTGGATGCTTTTTGCGGTAATGTTTGTCAGCTGTATTATGAAAACACATCTTGTTGGATGCATTTTATTGATGAAGTCTTGCTACAAGTATGTTGTATGTATAAACAATCTTGCTGGATGATTTTCGGAAATGTTTGTCATTGTTTTATGAAAACACATCTTGGGGATGATTTTGGGTAATGTTTCACTGTATTATGAAAAACATCTTCGGGATGCATTTTGGTAATGTTTGTCACTGACATAAAACAATTTGTGGATGCATTTGTAATGTTTTCACTTGATTAGAAAACATTTGTGATGCTTTTTGGGGAATGTTTTCATCGATATGAAACACATCTTGCTGGATGCATTTTGCGTAATGTTTGTCAGCTGAAATTATGAAAAACACATCTTCTGGATGCATTTTGGGTTTGTCCAATGTATTATGAAAACACATCTTGCTGGATGCATTTTGCGGTAATGTTTTCTGATATGAAACACATCTTCTGGATGCATTTTAGTAATGTTGTCAGCTGATTATGAAACACATCTTGTTTGATCTTTTGGCGGTAATGTTTGTCACTGTATATAAAACAATCTTGCTGTAATTTTGGGTAATGTTTGCAGTTTGAAAACACATCTTGTGATCATTTGTGGTAATGTTTGTAGTTGTTTTATGAAAACAATCTTGCTGGATGCATTTTGGTAATGTTGTCAGCTGTTTTATGAAAACACATCTGCTGGATGCTTTTTGCGTAATGTTTGTCAGCTGTATTATAAAAACACTATCTTGCTGGGATGCATTTTGAAATGTTAAGGGTTCTTATGTATTATGAAAACACATCTTGCTGGAGGGGCTTTTGGGGTATGTTTGTCATTTTATGAAAATATCTTGCGGGATGCTTTTTGCGGTAATGTTTGTCAGCGTATGAAACACATCTTGCTGGATGCATTTTGGGTAATGTTTGTCATGTATTATGAAAACATCTTGCTGGATGCTTTTTGGGTAATGTTTGTCACTGTATATAAAAAAATATCTTGCTGGATGCATTTGGTAATGTTTGATCTCATTTTATGAAACAATTTTGTTATAATTTTGCGGAAAATGTTGGTCACGATTCAGAAAACACATCTTGCTGGATGCATTTTGGTGTGTTTGTCAGCTGTTTTATGAAAAACATCTTGCTGGATGTTTTTGTAATGTTTGTCGCTGTATATGAAACATTTGTTTATGGATTTTTGCGGTAATGTGTCAGCTGAATTTGAAAAATATTTCGGGATGAAAATTTGCGGTAATGTTTGTCATGTATTATGAAAACAATCTGCGGATGCATTTGGTGGTAATGTTTGTCAGTTGTATTATAAAAACATCTTGTGATGATTTTGGGAAATGTTTGTCAGCTGTATTATGAAAACAATCTTTGGATGCTTTTTTGGGTAATGTTTGTCTGCTATTATGAAAACATCTTGCTGGATGTTTTTTGCGGGTAGTTTGTCAGCTGTATTATGAAAACACATTTTGCTGGATGCATTTTGCGTAATGTTTGTCAGCTGTATTATGAAAATTATTGCTGGTGCATTTTGCGAATTTTGTAATGTATATGAAGCACATCTTGCTGGATGCATTTGGGTAATGTTTGTCAGGCGTATTATGAAACATTTGTTTTGATGTTTTTGGGGTAATGTTTGTCAGTTGTATTATGAAAACACATCTTGTGATGCTTTTGGGTAATTTTTTGTACTGTATTATGAAAAACATCTTTGGATGCATTTGCGGTAATGTTTGTCACTGTATAGAAAACACATCTTGCTGGATTTTGAAATTTTAGTGGTAATTTTGGGTCAGCTTGTATTATGAAAAACACATCTTGCTGGATGTTTTGGTAATGTTTGTCACGTTATGAAAAAATTCTTGCTGGATGCATTTTGCGGAAATTTTGTCACTTATTATGAAAACAATTGTTTAATGCATTTTGCGGTAATGTTTGCAGCGTATTATGAAACAATCTTGCGGGATGTTTTGCGGTAATTTTGTCACTGTATTTGAAACCATCTTGCGGGATGCATTTGTGGATAATGTTTGTCACTGTATATGAAAACATCTGTGGATGCATTTTGCTGTAATGTTTGTCAGCTGTATTATGAAAACATATCTTGCTGGATGCATTTAGAATGTTTCAACTGTACAAAAAATCTTCTGGATGCATTTTGGGTAATGTTTGTCATGTATTAAAACCTTTGCGGATGCTTTTGGGTAATGTTTGTCATTATTATGAAACATATCTTTGGATGCATTTTGGGAATGTTTGTTATGTATTATAAAAAACATTTTTGTGATGATTTTGCGGTAATGTTTGTCACTGTATATAAAAACACATCTTGCTGGATGCATTTTGCGGTAATGTTTGTCGCTGTATTATGAAAACACATCTTGCTGGATGCATTTGCGGTAATGTTTGTCAGCTGTATTATGAAAACACATTTTGCTGGATGCATTTTGCGGTAATGTTTGTAAATTATTATGAAACCACATCTTGCTGGATGCATTTTGCGGTAATGTTTGTCACTATTATGAAACATTCTTGTAGATGCTTTTGCGTAATGTTTGTCAGCTGTATTTAAACATATCTTTTTTGGATGCATTTGGTAATGTTTGTCATGTTTATGAAAAACACATCTTGCGGGATGCATTTTGTTAATGTTTGTCAGCTTATTATGAAAACAATCTTGCTGATGCATTTTGCGGTAATTTTGTCAGCTGTATTATGAAAACAATCTTGCTGGATGCATTTTAGGTAATGTTTGTAACTGTATTATGAAAACACATCTTGCTGATGCATTTTGGGTAATGTTTGTCAGCTGTATTATGAAAAACATTCTTCTGGATGTTTTGCGGTAATTTTGTCATGTATTATGAAACATCTTCTGGATGCATTTTGGGTAATGTTTGTCACTGTATTATAAAACATTTTGCTGGAGCATTTTGCGGTAATTTTGTCAGTTGTTTTATAAAACAACTCTTGCTGGAGCATTTTGGTAATGTTTGTCAGCGTATTATGAAAACAATCTTGCTGGATGCATTTTGGGTAATGTTTGTCAGCTGTTTTAAATGAAAACACATCTTTGGGTGCATTTTGGGTAATGTTTGTCAGCTGTATTAGGAAAACAATCTTGCTGGATGCATTTATGGGTAATGTTTGTCAGTTGTATTTGAAAACACATCTTGCTGGATGCATTTTGCGTAATGTTTCACTGTATATGAAAACATTTGCTGATGCATTTTGCGGATGTTTTCAGTTGTATTATGAAACAATCTTGCTGGATGCATTTTGAGTAATGTTTGCAATGTATATGAAAACAATCTTGCTGATCATTTTGCGGTATGTTTGTCACTGTATTTGAAACACATCTTGCTGGATGCATTTTTGGTAATGTTTGTCATTGTATATGAAAACAATCTTGCTGGATGCATTTTGCGGTAATGTTTGTCAGCTGTATTATGAAAACAATCTTGCTGATCCCTTTTGCGGTAATGTTTGTCAGCTGTATTATGAAACAATCTTGCTGGATGCATTTTGGGTAATGTTTGTCATGTATTATAAAAACACATCTTGCTGATGCATTTTGCGTATTTGTCAGCTGTTTTATAAAACACATCTTGCTGAGATTTTGCGGTAATGTTTGTCAGTGTATTATGAAAACACATCTTGCTGGATGCATTTTGGTAATGTTTGTCACTTTATCATGAAAACACATCTTGTTGATGTTTTGCGGTAATGTTTGTCACTGTATATGAAAACACATCTTGCTGATGCATTTTGTTTAATGTTTGTCATGATTATAAACCCAATTTGCGGGATGCTTTTTTGGGGTAATGTTTGTATGTATTTGAAAAACACATCTGCTGGATGCATTTTTGGGGTAATGTTTGTCAGCTGTATTATGAAAACATCTTGCTGGATGCATTTGCGGTAATGTTTGTCACGTTTTATGAAACTATCTTGCTGATGCATTTTGGGGTAATGTTTGTCAGCTGTATATGAAACACATCTTGCTGGATGCATTTTGCTAATGTTTGTCACTGTATTATGAAACACATCTTGCTGGATGCATTTTGGTAATGTTTGTCAGCTGTATATGAAAACACATCTTATGGATGCATTTTTGGTAATGTTTGCAGTGTATTATGAAAACAATTTGTGATGCATTTGCGTAATGTTTGTCATGTATTATGAAAACATATTTTGATGCTTTAGAATATTGTACTGTATATGAAACACATCTTTTACATTTTTATGTTTTTTTTGTTCATTACATTTGCTGGATGCATTTCGTAATGTTTGTCGTGTTTTAAAAAACATCTTGGGGACTTTTGGGTAATGTTTGTCGTTTTAGGGCTTTTTGGGGGCATTTTTAATTTTTGTCATTTATATGAAAAATCTTGCTGGATGCATTTCGGTAATGTTTTTTGGGGATATGCCCTTTGCGGGATGCATTTGGGGTAATGTTTTACGTTATGAAAACCATTTGTTGATGCATTTGGGGTAATGAGGGGTATTTGAAAATTTTTGCGTGATTTTGGGGAATTTTTGCCAGGGGGAAATTCCTTTTGGGGGCTTTGGGGTAATTTTTGTCACGTATAAAACAATCTTGCGATTTTGCGGAAGTTTTATGTATTTAAAACACATCTTTGGGGAGCTTTTGGAATGTTTGTCACTTTTGAAAAAATCTTGTGGATGTTTTTTTGGGTTGTTTGTCAGCTTATCAAAAAAAATCTTGCTGGAGCATTTTGCGGTAATTTTTGTCATTGTTTTATAAAACAATCTTGCTGATGTTTTTGGGAAATTTTTGGTCATGATTATGAAAACTATTTGCGGGATGCATTTTGGGTTTTTTGTAGTGTATTTAAACAATCTTCTGGATGCTTTTGGGTAATGTTTGTCATTGTTTTATAAAAAAAATTCTTGTTTTGGGCTTTTTGGGGTAATGTTTGCATTTATTTAAAAACATTTTGGGATTTTTTGCGAAATTTTTTTAGCTTTTTAAAAAAAACATTTTGGGGATTTTTGGGGGAATTTTTTCATTGATCAAAAAATTTTGTGTTTTGCGAATTTTTGGGTTTTTGAAAATTTTGCGTGCTTTTTTCGGTAATGTTTGATGTTTATGAAAAACACTTCGTGATTTTTAATGTTTTTGTTTTATGAAAAAATTTTGTTGATGCTTTTTTGGGTAATGTTTGTCATGTTTTATAAAACAACTTGGGGACTTTTTGCGGTAATTTTTGTCAGTATTTGAAAACAATTTTGCTGGATGCTTTTTTGGGAAATTTTTGTCAGTTTTTGAAACAATCTTGCGGGACTTTTGCGGTGTTTTCAGCGTTTTAAAAAACAATCGTTGATGCTTTTGGGGTAATTTTTTGGGGTTTTTAAAAAAACCTTTTTGGGGGAGTTTTTTGGAATGTTTGTAGGTATTAAAAAAAAATCTTGGGGATGTTTGGGAAATGTTTTATTATTTGAAAAAAATTTTGGGTATTTTGGGGAAATTTTGACTTTTTTGAAAAATTTTTTTTGGGGTTTTTGCGGTAATGTTTTCGCTGTTTTTAAAAAAAAATTCTTGTACATTTTGGGAATTTTTGTTTTTATAAAAAAACCGATTTTTGCGGTTTTTTTTGGTTTTTTTTTCCCAATTTGTGGAGATTTTGGGTATGTTTTCACTGTATTATAAAAACATCTTGTGGATGCTTTTGGTAGTTTGTATTATGAAAAATATTGCTGGATGTTTTTGGAATTTTTGTCAGCTGAAATATGAAAAAATCTTCTGGATGCTTTTGCGGTAATGTTTGTCCTGATTTAAAAACAACTTTGGGCATTTTGGGTAATGTTTGCCCTGTATTATAAAACACTTGCGGGATGCATTTGCTTTTTTTTAAAACTTTCTGAAAAAATTTGTGGGGTTTTTGGGGAATTTTGAAAATTTTTAAAAAAACCATTTGTATTTTTGCGGAAATTTGACTTTTTTTAAAAAAACATTTTGTGGATGTTTTGGGTTTTTTTCACATTTAAAAAAATTTTGCGGATGTTTTGCGGAATTTTGTGTGATTTAAAAAAATTTGTTTTTTTATTTGGGGAATTTTGTGTGTATTATGAAAAAACCTTGTGGATCTTTTTCAATTTTTAGCTGTTTTATAAAAATTTTTGGGGATGCATTTTTGGGAATGTTTGCCTTAATTTGGCTTATTTGGGGAGTTTTGGTAATGTTTGTAACTTTTTTAAAAAAAACTTTTTTTGGGACTTTTGCGAATGTTTTTAGGTAAGAAAAAAATTTTTCATTTGGGAATGTTTGCGGTATTTCCCTTTTTAAAGCTTCGGAATTTTTTTGGTTAGCGCATTATGAAAACTTTTTTATTTTTGGGTTAAAAGGGGTTTTGGGGTAATTTTGTGTGTTTTTTGAAACATTTTTTTTTTGGGAAATGTTTGTCAGCTGTTTTAAAAAACAATTTTTTGAGATTTGGGTAATGTTTGTCATGTTTTATAAAACAATCTTGCTGGAGTTTTGGGAATTTTGTCACGTATTAGAAAACTTTCCGGGATGCTTTTGGGGAATGTTTGCTTGATTATGAAAACAATCTTGCGGGATGCTTTTTGGGGTTTTTAATGTTTGTCGCTGTATTAAAAAAACCATTTGCGGGGCCTTTTTTTTGTTTTATGTATTTGAAACTTTCTGTGGATGCGGGGGGGAATTTTTATTTTTAAAAATACTCTTGCTATGCTTTTTGCGGTTTTTTTCCCTTTATAAAAATTTTTCGGGTGCTTTTTTGGGAATTTTGTAGCTTTTAAAAAAATTTTTGCGGTGTTTTTTTAAAAATTTTGTAATTAAAAAAAAAATATCTTGGGGCATTTGCGGTAATTTGGGGTTGTTCATAAAATTTTGGGCATTTTGCGGTAATTTTGTATTTTATTATAAAAAATCTTCGTGATTTTTTTTTGTGTGAATTTAGAAAAAAAATTTTTGTTGGATGTTTGCGGTAATGTTTGTTTTAGAAAAAATCTGTTGATGATTTGCAATGTTTTTAGTGTATAAAAAAAAATTTTGTGGGCATTTTGCGGTAATGTTTGTCACTTATATGAAACATATCTTGCTGGATGCATTTTGGGAATGTTGTCAGCTGTATTATAAAACACATCTTGTGGATGCCTTTTGCGGTAATGTTTGTCAGCTGTATTTTGAAAACATATCTTGCTGGATGCATTTTGCGGTAATGTTTGCGCTTGTATTATAAAAACACATCTTGCTGGATGCATTATGGTAATTTTTTGTCAGCTGTATTATGAAAACACATCTTGCTGGATGGATGCATTTTGGGGTAATGTTTGTCCACTGCATCATGAAAACACATCTTGCTTGGATGAATTTTGGGGTAATGTTTGTCCACTGTATCATGAAAACACATCTTGCTTGATGAATTTATGTGTAATGTTTGTCCATTGTATCATAAAAACACATCTTTTTTTGAACGTCAATCAGCCATTTTATTAAACTACTTTTGGATTTGTATGTTACCTGGCCAAGAGCGATTGACATGTGCCATATGGCTTATAATTACGTCAGTACATTAGATTTTTGGGGGTGCTATTTTATTTACTAAGGAAACCTCTACGCCCCTAAATCAGTTGTTTCTTACGGCATGCCTTGTAGGTCGCAGTGTTACTATTTTTGCTCCCTTTATGAGGCCGACAACACGGA
The DNA here is from genome assembly GCA_020796225.1 of Arion vulgaris. Classification (NCBI taxonomy): domain Eukaryota; kingdom Metazoa; phylum Mollusca; class Gastropoda; order Stylommatophora; family Arionidae; genus Arion; species Arion vulgaris. The sequence continues at coordinate 18,196 of JADZMA010001340.1, forward strand.
CGATGAAAAAATTAATATTAAGCTAACACATTCACTACCAACCTTGCTGACCAGATTTTGAGAGATGGGTATCCAATTGGGGAGCGAAAACATTAATATTAGCTAACATATTCACTACCAACTCGCGAAGATTTTGGGGATGTGTATCCATATTGGGCAGCCCGAAACATTAATATTAAGCTATCACATTCACTACCAACTCGCTGACCAGATTGGAGAGATGGGTATCCATATTGGTGCAGCCGAAAACATTAATATTAAGCTATCACATTACTACCAACTCCTGACCAGATTGGAGAGTGGATCCATATTGGTGCAGCCCGAAAACATTAATATTAAGCATCACATTCACTACCAACCGCTGACGATTGGAGAGATGGTATCCAAATTGGCAGCCCGAAAGAACGAATAATAAATATGCAAAAAATTTATTAATCAACATCGAACTGGTGTTGGGCTGCTGGACGCCCATATTTGTTGAGCCGGAGATCAGAGCACTATGGACATGTCCGGGGTGCATGGATAGTCCCTATATAACTGATAACTGATTACCACCAAATTGAAAATACAATATGACATTCATTTTTTCCTACAATTTCTTTTGATATTTGTTTGATCACTGTCATTAGTTTTGTTTTAACATTGAGATATTGATTTCATTTTTTGATTATTTTTCATTAACACATAAGTATATGACTTTAAAACAACTAAATTTGACATTGAAAATGTTATTTTTTGTCTTTCTGACGATGCAGCTATGCGTGGCTCTATGGCCGGAGAACTACAGACAGGTTATGAAGTTCGGTCCAAAGAATCATCCTTTTTCGGATAGTGGATTGAGCGTTCTTTTTCTGGTCGATGCTATGTGGTACGTCAATTGTCATTCACAGTAATCTCAAGTCTTGTTTTGTTCGTACGTTGAATCCAATAAATGTAATTGTTTAACAAACTTTAATGTATTCATCAATGTCTGCTAGAGTCTGATTTTACTTGACATTTTAATTGAACGTATTGTTTTATTAATGTCTTGCTAGAGTCTGATTTACTTGAATTTTAATTGTAGTCCTATATGGACTAAATGATGGCTCCCTTCCGTCTGTCTATCACCGATACATTGATGACTGTATTGGCATCACTGATATTTTGAAGCCGATTTGTCACGCTTCATTAATTTCATTAACGTTTTCAACCCTTCTATTCGTTTTTCTTCACATTCCACTACTTGTGGGCAACTTTCTGACATTATTTACCTTTCGCCTATCCACTATCTATACATCAGTAAATACCAGCCTACTGATGGCCATAGTTTTCTCCCATACTTCTTCCCATCCCCCGGGGTTTGTGACTTTGCCATTCTCGCAGCCTTACGCCTTTGTCGCCTTGTAGTGAGGACGATTGATTTTCTTGAGAGAGCTCAGAGATGCTTGATTCTTTCGTAGGCGCCTATACCCAGAGAGGGTGCTTGTCTCGCTATGCATCGAGTTCAGAAAATCACTGCCAGCAGGCCCTTTCCAGTCAGCATGGATTTACTAACTCTGACAGAGTAAAAATTATTAACTTACCACCCCATGTTCCCTGGTGAAAAAAGTTTTATTCCGTCATCTGTCTCTCCAGATCAGATCCTGAGACCCGTTTGTCTTCCCAACTATCCTTTTGGGGTTACAGACGGGACAGAAGTCTTAAGGATATGTTGGTACACAGTCGCCTTAAGTCCAATATCCATACTCATTTTGGCACTGTCCAGTGTGATCGTCGGCGTTGCAACACGTGTGCTTATGTGATACAGACGCGTACTGTATCTTTCCTTTAGGCACGTTTCTTATTGACGATGGTTCAATGCGAGTCCGTAATCTTATCTATGCTATTATCTGTAAGCGGTGTAACAAGGCTTATATCGGCGAGACAGGCAAGAGGCTCAGTGACCGATTCGCCCAACACTTACGCGACATACGCCAATGCTCTGGACCCCTGTAGCCACCCATTTCAATGACACTGGCCATTTAGGTGCTCACGATGTCCAGGTCACAGCCATCCGATCATGTTCCTCGGATGATCGCAGTCGATTGCTCTGGAGAATCGGTTGATTTCTTTGTATGGTACCTTGCGACCACGCGGCTCAACGTATTACATTCTTATGCTTCTTAGTACTTTCTCTTCCCATGCTTTGTAATCTATATGGTATATGTTGCATGTATTCATGTTATATTCCATTCTTATGCTTCTTAGTACTTTCTCTTCTCCTGCTTTGTAATCTATATGGGTATATGTTGCATGTATTCAAATTATATATTTACTAGATGTTTCATTGTTTCTTTTCCTTTCTATTTCTAGTTTTTATGTGTGTTTTGTGTTACATTTATTTCGTTATTCGTTTTTATTCCAGATTTTCCTTAGATACGTTTGTATTTGGTCGTCCATTTGTGTTTCATTTTAATTTGTCACTCCTGTTTGTTCGTTTGCTTGATAAAGGCCTTGTTGGTCGAAACGTTGCTGTATTTGTCATTGTTTTTGTAATTTGTAAAACTACAGTACTTTGTAATTACGTGTTTTGCCAATCAAATAGTTTTACTGCAGTTCCATATATATATACTGATTAATTGAATGTATTGCTTCATTAATGTCTGCTACCAGTCTGATTTTACTTGACATTTTAATTGAATGTATTGCTTCATTAATGTCTGCTAGCAGTCTGATTTTACTTGACATTTTAATTGAATGTATTGCTTCATTAATGTCTGCTAGCAGTCTGATTTTACTTGACATTTTAATTGAATGTATTGCTTCATCAATGTCTGCTAGCAGTCTTATTTTAATTGACATTTTAATGATAAAACTGATGAACTGTTTGTGTATCACAGGCGCAACAAAAGATATTCAATATTTC
>JADZMA010001341.1:0-21078 GCA_020796225.1 Arion vulgaris
ATATCCAGTCACTTTGCCATCCAGTGCGGACGTCGGCGCTGTAATACATGTGCATATGTAATACAGACCCCCCACTGTCTCTTTTCCAAAAGCTACGTATGCCATTCAAGACAGTTTCACGTGTGAGTTCCGCAATATCATCTATGCCATCACCTGCAAACGATGCAACAAGTCCTATATTGGCGAAACCGGTAAGAGACTCAGTGACCGATTCCCCCAACACTTACGCGATATTCGCCAACGCTCTGTGACTCCTGTGGCCACTCATTTCAACGATACTGGCCATTCAGGAGTTGACGATGCCCAGGTCACAGCCATCCGATCATGTTCCTCCGATGATCGCAGTCGATTTGCCCTGGAGAACCGTTTTATTTCATTCTATGGCACTTTGCGACCTCTTGGACTCAACGCATTACATTCTATGCTTCTTAGTACTGTCTTATCTCGTGCCTTGTTATCTATATGTGTGTTTGCTCCACATATGTGTCATTTATCCACTATATTGTTTATTGTTTCTCTTCTTTTCCACTTTCGGTTTTTTTTGTGTTGCACTCATTTCGTTGTTCGTTTTTATTCCCTGATTTTCATTAGATAGGTTTATTTTTCCCACGTGTAATCGTCCATTTGTAGTGTTCCTCGAAATTCGTCATTCTTGTTGTAATGTTTGCTTGATAAAGGCCTTTTAGTCGAAACTTTGCTGTTTATCGCCCTGTTTATGTATTTTGTAAAACTGTAGTATTTTGTGTTTACGTGTTTAGCTATATAAAAGTCTATTTTTTTTCCCAGGTGGAAGATGTAGTTAGCTGTCCACTCTTGCCGTTAAGCGTAGGGTTGGGAGCTTTAATTTGCTTCTAGGGCCAGAGGGAGTCGCCCTTGTTGTATTATATCCTGTTTATGTAGTGTGGTCTTGAAATTGTCATCCATCTTTTCTTGGTTTTCCCTTAGCTCTAGTATCCGATCTCTTTTTATTGTATGCTGTTATTGGTGGTTTGTTGTATTACATTCTCATTAAATGTCCACACCACTGCATTTGTTGTCTTTCGATGTATTCAGTGCATGATGTTATGCCCACTATGCTTCTGATGCCCACATTTCGTAGTCTGTCTTTCCTGGTGACTCCCCCTGCCTTCCTCAAGCATTTCATTTCCCACGTGGTGGCTTTCTGTGATGTGTTGCTGTAAGAGACCAAGTTTGGCACTGGTAACATAGTGTAAGTAGAAAATACTTTTATCATCTGTCATTTCACTTCCATCTTGATCTTTGTGTGTTGTAGTAATGGTGCCAGCTGGTAGGTCACTGCATTTGCTTTTGACACCTTGTCTCTATTTCTCTATCGAGTTTTCCCTCCTCTGTGAAAATGTGCCTAAATATTTTAATCCTGAAACTTGCTTTACTCTGGTTTATCTATTTGTATGTTTGCCTGGCTTGTTTCTCTATTTTCATGGTCTCGTCTTTTTTTGTTGATTTCCATGTTGTACTTTCTACATGCTATTAGCAATGAATTCATGTGATGTTATAGTGATCTTCATCTTCATAGATTAAATTTTGGTCGCCCGCAAAGGCAATTCGTTGACTTGATTATTTAATTGGTCGTCGTGATCATTGTGTATATAAGGGTTTTGTGATCATAGTAATATACACTGTGATCAAAAAAGTAGTTATACATAGCATTGGATAACTCGTTTCCTCAACGCCACTTAGTTAGTTAGTTAGTTTTTCTTCTTGGGCCTGTGGGCGGCATGGGCAGAGGTCATAGCTCTCCATGTCTCGCGGTTCGTTGCTATCTGTTTTAGGTCTTTAATGTTTACTAGGCCCATCGTTGAGCCTTCTCTGGTGATGGTTCTACGCAGAGTCTCTTTTGGGCCCTTCCTCGTTTTCTTTTTCCCTCTGGTGTCCATATGAGGGATTGGTAAGGAGTCTTCTCTCTACATTCTAAGTTTGTGGCGATGTATTTTCCAGGGCGCTTTCTTAAAAAATTTGATACATTTTCTTGCTTGGTCTCTTGTCTTATTGTGTATAGGTCTGAAATCGACCATTTGAGGTTAGTATTCTTCTAAGACATTTATTCTAAAAATTTATATAATTTTCTTTTCAACCCCAACTGACAAGGATTTATTGCATAGTATGACTTTCATCTTCTGAAAGGCTGATTTCGCCTGTGCTATTCTGCTTCTTATTTATGAAGTGCATATTCGTTTTGACGTGATAATTAACCAATATAAAAATTTAAAAATAATTCCCCTCTACTGTTATAGGTTCATAGGGCCTGCAAGTAATTTCTCCCTACCGCTCTATCCCGGCAACCCCGCTCAATCTCCTCCATGGAACTGAGACCGATATTTCCTGTCTCTCTTCAATTAATTAACCAATATACCTCGAGGTATAAAAAGGGTTTATTAAATTTATTTTTACTTTATAAATTTCAAGTCGTGACTACAACTTGCTCCAAGTTGAGAACTGAGTCTAGAACAAATCTGCAGACCTGGTAGAACCGAGCGTTCAATAATCTTCGCATCGTGTCAACTGACATGTCGCGCGCGGAGCAAGCGGGTGGTCGCTCAATCCCGGATACTCTTCTGTTCTACTTTCCTCCCAAGTGGGAAACTGTTAATTCTGGGGACTGATGGGATGCCGGTTGTGGGGTGGGGGGGAGAGAAGAGCAGCGTTGTGCATTGCAGAGAAATTTGAAAGTATGCATTCAAAGAAAAAGCAATACAAAAAACATACTGGACAAGCAAATGTATACAATATTAATAAAAACTATAAAATCTCCCTGAACTACAAAAAGATTCTCGCTTATATAACAGACAACATTGTTTATCAGGTTTATATAGAGCTCATGACCGTGTGTGTGAAAACCATGGCCGCCGGCAACACAAGACCGACTAGCTCAGACGGGAGATCGGAAATTCCTGTTTAATGGGGGCTGGTTTATGTATATGTTTGATAGAACAATGTACGTTTTATTTTGCAATTTTACTCAATTCTATGCGTTCATAGTTATTTATTGCAGAAAAATGTTAATAATACTGATATTCGTTAGTGCTAAATGTAATTTATAAAATGAATTTGTCTATATACAACAACACTGAAATGCGAAGATTATTCAATGAGAGTTGTGGTCTTGTTTACAAGAATGTTTAACTGAGCCCGCCGGTCGTATGTTATCCGAGGTCACCTGGAAACGCAAAACATTACGCAAGGTGCATAATCTTTGAAATGAGACTTGGGGATGAAATGAATGACGAGAGAGAGACAAGCGTAAACTCAGAAGTTGTCAAAGTAAAACTCTTGCCAATTGACCGTCTGCAGAGACGAAAAAGGTCATATAATAAAATATATGTGTGGCGTTTGTGAGCGCGACGAGCGCGCGTCTTTCTAAATTGATATTTTAACGTTTCCCCCTCTTTCACTTAATTAGCGCTTCAAATATTGGCACCAGTTTAGCAACAGCAATTCGTATCATCTAGATCTTTCAACTTTGACCTATATTTATTTTTGATTACCAACTAGCAGAGTATCCAGGCACATCTAGTCTATTCAGATTTTAAAGAATAAAGTGATTGTCACTTGACATTTCTAAGCCCAAGTGTACAGGGGGTAAGAGGGCCAATTCCTTTTCTCGTGCGTGGAACGTCAGGTGTGGAATTGAACCCACAACCATGTCTGCTGTAACACCTCGCCTCAATACCACAACCATATCTAGAATGGTATACCACTCCATCACAAGTTACCACAACCATATCTAGAATGGTATACCACTCCATCACAAGTTACCACAACCATATCTAGAATGGTATACCACTCCATCACAAGTTACCACAACCATATCTAGAATGGTATACCACTCCATCACAAGTTACCACAACCATATCTAGAATGGTATACCACTCCATCACAAGTTACCACAACTGTAGCTAGAATGGTATACCATTTCATCACCAGTTACCACAACCTTAGCTAAAATGGTGTACCCCTCCGTCACAAGTTACCACAACTGTAGCTAGAATGGTATACCACTCCATCACCAGTTACCACAACCTTAGCTAGAATGGTATACCACTCCATCACCAGTTACCACAACCTTAGCTAGAATGGTATACCACTCCATCACCAGTTACCACAACCTTAGCTAGAATGGTATACCACTCCATCACCAGTTACCACAACCTTGGCTAGAATGGTGTACCACTCCATCACCAGTTACCACAACCTTGGCTAGAATGGTGTACCACTCCATCACCAGTTACACACCTTGGCTAGAATGATGTACAGCTCCACCACCAGTTACCACAACCTTGGCTAGAATGATGTACAGCTCCACCACCAGTTACCACAACCTTGGCTAGAATGGTGTACCACTCCATCACCAGTTACCACAACCTTAGCTAGAATGGTGTCCTCCATCACCAGTTACCACAACCTTAGCTAGAGATGTACAGCTCACCACCAGTTACCACAACCTTAGCTAGAATGATGTACCACTCCATCACCAGTTACCACAACCTTGGCTAGAATGATGTACCACTCCATCACCAGTTACCACAACCTTAGCTAGAATGATGTACAGCTCCATCACCAGTTACCACAACCTTGGCTAGAATGATGTACCACTCCATCACCAGTTACCACAACCTTAGCTAGAATGATGTACCACTCCATCACCAGTTACCACAACCTTAGCTAGAATGGTGTACAGCTCCATCACCAGTTACCACAACCTTGGCTAGAATGATGTACAGCTCCACCACCAGTTACCACAACCTTAGCTAGAATGGTGTACAGCCCATCACCAGTTGCACAACCTTGGCTAGAATGATGTACCACTCCATCACCAGTTACCACAACCTTGGCTAGAATGATGTACCACTCCATCACCAGTTACCACAACCTTAGCTAGAATGATGTACCACTCCATCACCAGTTACCACAACCTTGGCTAGAATGATGTACCACTCCATCACCAGTTACCACAACCTTAGCTAGAATGATGTACCACTCCATCACCAGTTACCACAACCTTGGCTAGAATGATGTACCACTCCATCACCAGTTACCACAACCTTAGCTAGAATGATGTACAGCTCCACCACCAGTTACCACAACCTTAGCTAGAATGATGTACAGCTCCATCACCAGTTACCACAACCTTAGCTAGAATGATGTACAGCTCCACCACCAATTACCACAACCATGTCTGATGTACCCCTTCGCCCTCAATTACCCTAACCTTAGCTAGAATGATGTATCGTCCACCACCAGTTACCAAAATCATGTCTAGAAGAATACACCTCTTCAGCCTGCAAACCAGTCTTTGGATATCAGAGATGTGAGATATACCTCTTCAGCCTGCAAACCAGTCTTTGGATATCAGAGATGTGAGATATACCTCTTCAGCCTGCAAACCAGTCTTTGGATATCAGAGATGTGAGATATACCTCTTCAGCCTGCAAACCAGTCTTTGGATATCAGAGATGTGAGATATACCTCTTCAGCCTGCAAACCAGCCTTTGGATATCAGAGATGTGAGATATACCTCTTCAGCCTGCAAACCAGTCTTTGGATATCAGAGATGTGAGATATACCTCTTCAGCCTGCAAACCAGTCTTTGGATATCAGAGATGTGAGATATACCTCTTCAGCCTGCAAACCAGTCTTTGGATATCAGAGATGTGAGATATACCTCTTCAGCCTGCAAACCAGCCTTTGGATATCAGAGATGTGAGATATACCTCTTCAGCCTGCAAACCAGTCTTTGGATATCAGAGATGTGAGATATACCTCTTCAGCCTGCAAACCAGTCTTTCGATATCAGAGATGTGAGATATACCTCTTCAGCCTGCAAACCAGTCTTTGGATATCAGAGATGTGAGATATACCTCTTCAGCCTGCAAACCAGTCTTTAGATATCAGAGATGTGAGATATACCTCTTCAGCCTGCAAACCAGTCTTTGGATATCAGAGATGTGAGATATACCTCTTCAGCCTGCAAACCAGTCTTTGGATATCAGAGATGTGAGATATACCTTTCAGCCTGCAAACCAGTCTTTGGATATCAGAGATGTGAGATATACCTCTTCAGCCTGCAAACCAGCCTTTGGATATCAGATACGCCTGTGTGGTGCCAGGCCCGCAAGGGTAGCAAAGAATAGTACCACGGTAACCTACAAGGCATGTCGTAAGAGGCGACTGATGTAGGACCTAGGGATGCTACCCTAGTAAGTAAAAAGCAGCGCAGAAATGGCCTACTTGTAGGCGCATAACTGGCACAACGTACAATCGCTCTTTAGCTCAGATCACATACAAAACACACAGAGTGATTGGCAAGTGGTCGATACAGAGCGCTCGAAGAAGAATGAAATCAGAGACATGATAATCAGTGTTTCTTCAATCAAACACTATGCCTCCATCTCATCACCCAACACATTTCTTAAACATGGGAGACAGCCCGCAGAATAATGTAGACATAAATCCCAGTTTCCAATCTCAAATGGGGTCACATTTGCATTTACAGATCCTTTATGTGCCAGCATCTTACAAGGATTATGCCCTACCAGCGTTTTCTAATAGCCGTCTTGGAGACAAAAATACAGAGGTTAAATGAAATAATATGCTTTGGTCAACATGAACGTTAAGCAGTGGGTACATTATAGCCCGTGTGGTGCCGGGGCCCGCAAGGAAGCAAAGAATAGTACCACTGCGACCTATAAGGCATGTCGTAGGAGGCGACTGAGGTAGGGGCCTAGGAAGCTACCCTAGTAAATAAAAGCATCGCAGAAATCGGATGTGCTGGTCTACTTGTAGGCGCATAACTGGCACAACGCACAATCGCTCTTAGGCTCAGATCACATGCAGATCACACAGAATGGTCAACGGGTGGTCGATATGTAGCGTTCGAAGGATGATACATTATTACGGTGATTAGAATAGGATTTGGTGTAACTGCATCTAAGTGAAATATTCAACAAGTATCCAACATTATTATGACCCGTTGTTACTGTCCAGAATGTTCTAAGAAATGTAAGATGAGACAGGTCAATTGCTTTATTCACTTTTGAAAATATTTGGTTGCGAGAATTGAACCCACGTCCCTTATTTGCTCTATACGAAAAGTGAACGTTCTTTACAGTGGGTTATTCCGTTCCATGTTCACCTAGTCTTCTTCTTCTTCACCTTTCAAATCCCAACGGAGCACAGGTCTTCAAAAAAACTTCTTCCAGCCCTTCCTCTATTTGCCATTCCCTCCACGTCTTGCCTATCCTTTTAATAACAGTCTCAGCTCTTCTCCAGATATTTCTAGGCGCTAGTCTACTTACATAAATTTATTGTTGGCAAGTGTGTGACCTCAAGGTCGCAATATTGTAATCAGTTCTGTATCTCCCAAATACAGAAGAGGCTGAGCCGATACATTAATTACTGCACTTCGAGCAGAAATCTGCATAGAGAGAAGAGAGAGAGTGGGCTGATCCATCCTATGTCCTGATTGTATTCTTACTTTCTCGTTAAAACCTCTTGTCCTCAAATACAGCTTGCACACTCAACATTACGTCCGTTTATCTCCAATATACAAGGAACGTGTATTCTAGTTGGCAGAAGCGATGAACTCGGACGAGCAGGGGAGTCAAGTATTTTGCGTAAACATGAATCCTGACGAGAATAAGATCGGATTGTAATACCACCCTGTGTGGATTCGACACTGAATTTATTAGCATTTTCCAGGACGGACACACAAAGGAGAGATGTTACTTGGAATAAATTATGTATTGTTACAGGCTGAAGCCCATTTTTTTGTTAGTGTAACGGAAACGAAATAACCTGTTCGTGAAGGTGACAGATGGTTCCATGGAACTGTAAGCCCAGTTAAATGGAAGAGAGAGATCGGAAGAAGATAATTTTGAATGATAGAAAGTATTAGGAAGAAAAAGAGGAACACACATAAATAATTGAGATTTTCTGCTGACCAGACAGAAAAGGCAGCTATATTTTCAGAGGCGGATTTTCTACAAAATACATGCAGAACAACTTCTCTTTATGTCTCTCTCAATCTGTCACATATTCGCATACTGTCGGAAGTGTCAAATGTATTCTGTCAGAGATTGTTTAGCAGGAGTTTCGTTAACTTGATTAAGAGGTCAGTAAGTGATCAAAGAACGTAACGACATGGCTAGGTTAGTATAAGGTTAAGCTTTAAACGTAATGAAAGCTTTTTTTCATAAGATCTTTCATTTCTTGCAACGCTACAGTGGACAGTGAAGGGCAACAACTCAGGATTGTTGGAATATTGAGTGAATATTACAGTAGAGCTCATGATAATGAGAACATGCCTTATTCCTGTAGCAAGTTATGGATATCATTGTCTACTACTACACAAGCAGTGGCGGCTCGTGCTAAGTTTTGTTGATGGGGCCAGACATATTTTTGTGAGGAAAATCATGGTATTGGGTTAGGTTATATTTTAATTTATACATGTTACACATTATTTTTGGAGGGGCTCGGCCCCACTGGCCCTTAATGACGAGCACTGTTAACACAAGCATTAGAGAAGAAAATATGAACTTTAAAACAAAGTAGTACCGACATTCTTAGAAAATTGTGAATAAAGACGAGAGAAAATATAGACATGGTACAAGATCTCAGCATCGAGTAACATTAGCTGATCTCAGAAATTGAAATATTTGGATTACATTAATCATTAGAATGGTTTAGATAAATAAATAATGGAGGTCATGCTTTCAGAAAGATGTGGCAGGGAATGACCAAAACAACAATGGTAACAGGACATTAAGAAACATTTGAACACAATTATGAAGGAGCGGAAATATGGCTAGAAATCAAGTCTTTTTAGAACAATTGTCTCTAGCATGGTTACCGTGACCCAAATATGGGGTATAAATAATAGAACCACTGTTACCTGCCATGCATGTCGTAGAGGCGACTAAGGAGGTTTGGCTGAAACTGGATGCACGTGTCCTAAACGTGTAGAAGTCTATGCGTTTAGGGCCTACCAACCAATGTGCAATGTATACACATTCTTGGCAAAGATCAAACATATCACAAAGAATGATTAAAATTGGTGGTAAAGAACAAACGCAAAGAAGAACTGTGATGGGAGTGACATTCTGAGAAAAGACATACTATATGAAGGAAGCTGTAGTTATCGAACATGGCTATCTTGACTACATAATATCCAACCTACTGTACTGTTTTCTTTGAGAACATAACACTGCAGACAATAACTTGGTGTGTCTGTGGCGTGGGTTAGGCTCTCATTCCAAAAGTACTCAGTTCGATTCCTTATACAATAGGAGGAAAAACGTAAAAGAGTTGGCTGTCAAAATCGAGAGGAGCAGGTTGGAAAGCTGCTGCCTGGGCAAAATTCATTTGAAAGATAAAATTACTACAAAATTACCATCTTCAAAATTACATTGGGAACCTCGCGGTGCTACAGAGTTTGCACTGCGCTGAGATTTTCCTCGTAAGAAAGAGATCGAAGCATACATGGTTACTCACCGAAGTGCAATGATGATGTTCCTATCAATCAATCAATCAATATAATATTATTCATTAAACACAAGTGAGCTGGGTTTACACGCCTGTAAACAATCATTTGTTTGTTGTCAGCCCCACAAGAATAGTAACACTGCTACCTACACTGCATGTCGTAAGAGGGACTAAAGTAGGGCCTAGGAAGCTACCAGAAAATAAAACTCGTCACAGAAATTGTATGTGCTGGCCTACTTGTAGGCACACAACTGACACAACGTACAATCGCTCTTAGGCTCAGATCACAAATAGTGGTTTAACAAGTGGAAGATATAGAGGATTCAAAGAAGAGGATTCAAGAGAGTTTCTTGCAACTAATAGATCATCTTCTTCTTATTTGTTCTTTGGCCAATTTAATCACCCTTTGTGATATGTTTGATCTTTCCAAGAACTTGTATCGTTGTACATTTGGCTGAATCACAGACTTTACCCACATGTTTTCTCAGTGACTCAATGAGTATGCTCAGGAAGATTGAAAAAAGGATGGGCTAGAGACATTGGATAGAATGGCTGGGAGGTCTAAGCTGACAAAGATCACTTTTATTTTTGTGCCAGGGCATGCAGGTGAAAGGGGGAATAAACGTGCGGATAGGTTTTGAAAGGTATGGCTGCTGCCCAAAGCGACGAGCAATGGACCAGGCTGATATTATAAAATTCCTTAAGGGGAGGGGGGCATGTACATGATTCACGTAATAGCGGTGAATCCACAACACTAACCCAGACCAAGAACTCAAAGTTAAATGTGGTGTGGCTCGACAAGAATGCTATGCTGGCAGACAAAGAAGAATTGTAAACCAACAAAAGAACGGTGTAATTAGTTGTCACCGCTGATGGACATACTGAGGGAGAGATCGGAGCACTTATGGACTAATTTGTTCGGCGTGCAGTGATGGTGATCCGACGACTAAACTAAGCGTTGTACATTGGTTTGTAGGTACCTAAGCGCATAGACTTCTGCCCTTTAGGATATGTGCATCTGATTTCAGCCAGAACTCCTTAACTGCCTCTTACGACATGCGTGGAAGGTAACAGTGGTTCTATTCTTTACACCCCAAAATTTGGTCCCAGTAACCACTCAAGGCACTAATAGATGATACTGATACTCTGATATATATTTATCTACTGTTCAAACAAATCTTACCACAAATATGTCAGTCATGGAGCGTTTGCCAGCCACTGGTTTGATTTGCCAGGATCACAACAATGGCAAGATGTACCAGGTAGTTGTCAACTACCCGGTACTGACAGACAATGACACTGTTCTTCGGAGGAGATATTCACCTGGGCGTAAGAAAATCGAATGACATTTGCTACAAACATGATGACAAAACATCTGTGTGGAGCTCGTCAACATTGACCAGGTAAATCATATATGTCAAGTTTCCCTGTTTCTAGGACCAACCACATGGATGTTCCTTTGTACCGTGGTTAGTGTTCTAACCCTGAAATTGATGAAAAAGTAATGCGAATACCTTCAAATTCCAAATAGCAGGATGTAGACTGACAGAGTGCTATGCTAAAATCAAAAAATAGTAAACCAACACAGAAATAGTGTGATTGGTTGCCACACAGTGTGAGACATCCTGAGAAAGAGATCTGCGCACTTATGGACTAATTGGTTCAATGTGCAGTGATGATGATGGTCTTGTAATAAAGTAAACTAAAACCATCCCATAATAAATAGTAATTATGATAAATTAAACATACCTTTATCTCAACAGCAATCAGAAGGGATCCATAGATGAAAATCAGGCTTCTATCATAGTAACGCTTGTAGACTAACATCATCGTTACATATAGTGAGTCTCATATAAGTCCCAATAATAAATATGCAAGTAACTGGTAAGAAACAAGAACAATTGTCTGTCCTGGAACCACTCAAACAAACTGAAGATCAAACAATAAAAACAATATTATTACATTTCTGAGAGTAATCATTTCATTTTTTATAAATTAATATTGTCATCATCAATGGCCTCTTTGTCTTGGGATCATTTAGTTTGTTCTGCGCTGAATCACAACATTTCTTGTGGCTGTAATGGCCTATTCTGGAGTGACAATCCTTGCTACAGTTGTTGCATGAGAAACTGGAGCTGATATAATTCTTCTTCTTCTTTGCGTTCGGTTCGTATGCTCAGCTAAACCATGAGATGGGTTGCCTCTATGAAGCTGCATGTCAGTTGGAGTTCTTCTAGAGCTCCCCATAGCTTGCTCTGTAAGCTTTGTTCATGAGGCCATGTTTGATTTCGTTGGTGTATGTATGATGGACATGAGTGCAGGATGTGCTCTGGAGTCTGTGTTTCTGTCTGGCATGCACACTGTGCAGTCTGAGCAGGCTTTATTCTGTGTAGCGTGGTTGAGCCTGCAGTGACCTGTTCTTAGACGAAAGATTGTTGTGTGTTGTTTTCTGTTTAGTCTGCTGATGGGAACTTGTGGGTGTTTGCTGTGGGTTTGCTGCCTCCATACCTCTTTGTACTTTCTTTCGATATGTGTCTTGATTTCTGGTAGTGACACTGGGTGTTTGTGTTGTGTAAGTTTATTGTTCCTCCTTGGCAGCATGTCTGCTCTCTCATTTCCTGGTACGCCACAGTGGGCTGGTATCCACTGGAGAATAATAATTTTGTTGTGTTCTGAGAGCTTGTTTAGCTGTAGTGTCAGCTCTCTTTCCATGCTATCTTGTGGTTTCCTTTGTGTAGCCTGCAGGACTGACAAGCAGTCGCAAGGAAGACAAGTTTGTTGTTTTGGATGTTTCTTTGCTGCAGTATTTTTTATGCACCACAATTGCCTGTTCGGCTCTAAAATTTGTTGAGCGTTCTCCATGCGCACTTGAATTTTTAGTTGGTGCCGCTTGGAGTATGATGACGGTTCCGGCCCCTCCTTTCCTCGCTGTCATGTCTGATGATCCATCTGTGTATATATGGTTCCACTCGGATGGGGTATGAGGTGTCAATGTGTTCTAGTGTCTTTGCCTCAAGATGAAAGCCTGTTTCTTCACCCTTTTGTCTACATTTGGAATTGTTGTTATCACTGTGAAGTTGGGCTGAGCTGACATAGAAGGATGGTCTCTCTGCACTCTGTGCTCTTTTGCCTCCATATGTGATGGTGTTATCTTTTCTTTTTGCGACTGCTGCTTGTCATGCTTGCCTGCCTTTGGCCAAACGCTCCCAATGTTCTTTCTCTACGTTGCATGAAGTTAGATAGTGCTTGCGTGTTAATTAAGCACAGTAGTGCTGTCTAGTGCCTGCAGTTGATCATATAGAATTGATATTGTAAAATGTTATTAATAGATCTCTTTCTTGCAGATCTATGTCCAAGTATGTGGTCATGTTAGATCTACAAGTTTATCAACAAGGCAAAGTCCAGTCCTATTCCCACAGTGTCTGTCTTCGCCCTGTCCATATATTAGCTTCTATTATATATTATATTCCCCCATGAGGCCATTACCTTGTAGTGGTGGGGGCTTCATGACCTCAATGATCCAGAAAGCTATGCCGCAGGAACGTTCTGTTCCTGGAAGGGTTACCCATGCGGACAGGTCCAAGGTGAGAGGTCAGACTAAATGTGGCCTCCTGGTCCTCCAGGTTGGGGTTGGGCGCAGTGCAACTAACTCTGCCCCATAAAAAAGAAAAATGTTACAGAAACTTCAAAAGGAAAAAAATGCTCTCGATGTCCAGCGGTCTTGAGACCGAGTACCACTGTCAGCATGAACAGTATGGGTGAAAGCCGCAGGAAGCCCACGCTGGGAATTCAAGTCTGCTGGATGTCAAATCTAAACTAAGAATAGGATTCTGGAGCGTCAGAACAATGTTCGAGACCACAAAGACAGCACAGGTGGTAAAAGAGATGCAACACTATAAATTACACCTTCTAGGGGTCAGCTGAAAGTAGATGGACAGGCTTTGGACAGGCGACAACTAGAACAGGAAACCATCTTGTACTCAGGAAGAGGCGACGGGAATCATTCAGCAGGAGTTGCACTAATAATAAGGAAAGGATTGAATAAACATCTCTTAGAGTGGCACCCGATTAATGAAAGATTGTTGAAAGCCGATTTAATGGGAAACAAGGAAAGCTAACTATCATTCAATGCTATGCACCACTAACAAGCCGAAGAAGAGGACAAAAACACATTTTATAGAAGGTTACAGGAAATAGTGGACAAGGTTCCAGCTCAGGACGTTTGTGCATAATGGGAGACCTAACGCAAAGTTGGCAACAATAACAGACACAGAGAAGCAATAATGGGGAAAGAAGGATGTGGCACTGCAAATGAAAATGGAGAAATGTTGAGCAATTTTGTCTAGAAAACAGACTGATCATAGGAGGAACATTGTTTCCACACAGGACCATACACAGTACATGGATATCCCGAAATGGAAGAGATGAAAACCAGATAGACACTTTATGATCAAGTAAATGGCAAAGACATTACTTGATGTAAAGGTGAAAGAGGAGCTGCGTGGGCGCGACCACCTACTGTCGATTGCATGATCAGGCTCAAACTCAAGAAAACATATATACAAGCCAAGACAAGAACAGAATACTTTAATGTTAACTTATTAAAAGATAGAGAGATTTCTACAAAATATATAGTGGAACTAAAGAACAGATTTCAAATCCTGTCAGAGCAGTCAGACACAACACCAACTGAAAATATCCAAGAAAAATGGAATTCGATCAAAGGCACATATAAAATAGTTAGCAGTAGTATACTGGGAACCAGTAAAGGACAACATAAAGAGTGGATAAGTGGCCAGACCTTAGAATACATCCAAAAGCGAAAGAGAAAAAAATCATCAAGCATTAGATCAACGTCAAAAAGATAAGGCAAGAAAGAATATACAGAACTAAACAAAATGGTAAAAAGAAGTGCTAGAACAGACAATAGAAAATTTATGGAAAAGACAGCAGAAATAGCAGAAAAGGCTGCTAAAGTACATGATCTGCACACACTGTACAAGATTACCAAACAATTATGTGGAGGTAAAAGACACAACCATAACATGCCAGTCAGAAACAGTCTAGGACAACTGTTGACAACAGAGCAGGAGCAGGATATGAGATGGACATCCCACTTTGAAGATGTCTAAACAGACCTGATCCTGAACATCACCGATATTCCACCGGCCGCAAAGGATATTGATATCAACCTCAAATTGCCAGAAAAGCAAGAAATAGTAAAAGCTATTGGATCCCTGAGAAACAACAAAGCACCGGGAAATGATGAAATGACAGCAGAGCTTTCCAAGATCGATCCCATCTTAGCTGCAAACATATTAGAACCACTGTTTGCAGATATCTGGGAGAAAGAAGAATTGCCTAAGGATTGGACTAGAGGTACTGTAGTGAAAATCCCCAAGAAAGGAGATCTAACAGATTGCACTAACTGGAGAGGAATCACGTGCTTCAATCCCATCAAAATTATCATAATGCGAATACAAGAAGCAATAGATAAGTGTCTATGAATGGAGCAAGCAGGATTTAGGAAAGGAAGAGGAACAAATGAACATATATTTACCCTGCGTAACATTTTAGAACAATGTAGCCAGTGGCAAAGGACTATATACATCAACTTCATAGATTTTGAAAAGGCATTCGACAGCGTCCACAGAGACAGCCTATGGAAGATACTAAGACAATACGGCGTGCCGCAGAAGCTTGTTAACATCATAGCCCTCTTCTATAAAGATTTCTCCTGCAACCTAAAGAATTTCAACAAAACATTCCCAGTAAAATCTGGTGTAAGACAGGGATTCGTAATGTCCTCTCTTTTGTTTAGTATTACAATTGACTGGCTAAAAATGCCATAATCACAAGCACCAAGAGGAATAAGATGGACCCTTTCGATATGCTTGAGGATCTGGACTTTGCAGATGATATGCCCTGGTGTCACACAAATATGAACATATACAAGAGAAAAGTACAATACTTCACAGCACGGCAAAGACAATAGGCCTCAAAACAAACACAGGAAAAACAAAAATTATGACAAACAGTGAAATCCAACAACCAGTAATGTTAGAAAATGAAACACTGGAAGGGTTGAGCAGTTTACATATCTTAGTAGCGTACTGACACTAAATGGTGGCACAGAGGAAGATCTAAAATCACGTCTAAGTAAGGCCAGAACCGCTTTTGCCAGAATGAAACCAGTATGGAAGTCCAAATCTACAATAGGACCACAAAGCTTAAACTCTATAAAAGCATTGTTTTGCCAGTTTGCTCTGGATCGGAATGTTGGAGGATGACCAAAGGAGATACTAGCAGGCTGTCAGTTTCCACCACTCTTGTCTGCGAGAATCTTAGGAATCTTTTGGCCAGTAAAAATATCCAATAACCAACTACTCCAAGATACAAGACAAGAGGCAATGAATGACATACTCAAAAGAGAAGATGGAAATGGCTCGGA
This sequence comes from Arion vulgaris, assembly GCA_020796225.1. Lineage (NCBI taxonomy): Eukaryota > Metazoa > Mollusca > Gastropoda > Stylommatophora > Arionidae > Arion > Arion vulgaris. Next base: position 15,953 of record JADZMA010001341.1, read on the forward strand.
CATGTTATGAGAATGAGACAAGAAATGCCTGCAAGGGTAGCCCTCACTTGACACAGAAGGAAAGAAAGAAAGGCAGACCACGGACAACATGGAGGCGCATGATGGAAGAGGAACTGGACACCGCATCTCTGACGTGGGCTCTGCGCTGAAGGTTGCACGGGACAGGAGAGCATGGAAAGTCCTTTCTGAAGCCCCATGTGTCACTAGGCATGACGGGATTAAGTAAGTAAGTAATATATTATATTAAAGTTCTATTGTTGGAAAAATGCCGAGATTTCTAGCATAGATATCCTTATTCGCCAATGCTGCTTTACATGGCTTAGTCACCTATCCTGGATAAATGATGACATGGTACCCAAGGGTTTTCTTAGCTGGCTTCTAGCAAGACCTGCGGGTAGATTTATGGTTTTTTTTGTTACAAAGATGTATATGTATGTAAGGGTGACTTAAAGGGGTTTGATATGAATACACAAGACTAGGAGGAGCTTGCCATGGAAGGTCCAGCTGAAAATGGCTATGGAACTAGGTCTCAGAACTGACAAAGCCTGACTCGGACAGCTTGCAGACATTAAACATGCCAGAAGAAAGTAGGAATAAAATTGACCATGGGTACAATAGCCTCTTAAGACCAATAGCATACCATTATCATTATTGTAAGCTAGCCAGTGCTGAAGTATGTGTTCAGGAATCTTGATTACGGTTTGATGTGTGTATTTATTTGTATACTAAGCCCTGATCTAGTAGAGTCTAAAGAATAGTCTACAGCTGAAGGATTCACTTCAATCGCTGGTTTTACCTAATTTGGCTCTGCACTGTTCCACAGAAATGGCATGCCACCTGTCAAAGTATTGCACAAACTCTGTAGGCTGCATGGCGTAGTTGTTAGTGAACTCAATTCTAGGCTGGTGGTCGGATTCAATTCACAGTGGTGTGAATTTTCCCAATTCTAGCGGCTCTCGATCGACCCAGCCTCAATTGGGTACCAGGAAAAGCTCTGGGAAGTAAAGGCGGCTGTTGTGATGTTAACCACATCACCCATTGTGTGCAATGAAAATACGGGCCTAACACTGTATTACCCTATATAGTAAAAGTAAAGGAACCCTTTCATACCTGTGGTATATAGGTCAATACAGTGTTAGGCCTGTATTTTTCATTGACCGTCGACACACGATGGGTGATTTGGTCAGCGTCACGCCAGCCGCCTTTACTTTCCCAGAGCATGTCTGGTACCCAGTTGAGGCTGAGATTAAGCCGTCGCCGTCGAGGAAAAATTCCGCAGCATTCGGGAGCTGAACCCAGACCACCAGCCTTGTGAGGAGTTCATAACAACTACGCTACAGCTAACACCCTATAAGCACATGGTATAAAAGGGTGTCTTTACTTTTTTACAAACTCTATCTACAAAAATAATCCTAGGTGCCTGGAAAAAGTGCGTTGTGAACAGAATGGTGTTCAGATTGAATCCACATCTTTGGAACGCATGGCAAAGGCGTAACCACTTAGCCACAGCGACCCCTCCTCGGTTAGTAGAGATGTCTTTGAGTTCACATTTAATGCATTTCTGCCTATGTATTCTAATGAGAGTTGTGCATATATAAGTCATTTTTTAAAGTATGAGATCACTCACTTGGTCCTTCTTGTTCCCAGTGAAACATCTGCAATGTCGGCCTGCATCAAATTCTATTTTGGGCCATCTCCTTCAACTTTGTCCATGAGGTTCCATCTCTCTTCTTCACTAGGTTTTCTTTGCCCCCACACATCTCTTCCCCTTGAGGTTCCAGTCACGTGCATGAATGGTTATTTGTGTTTGTTTCCTGAGATAAATAAGACAAATTAAATATAATGAAGAATCTATTAAACAATATATAAGAAACAAATCCTTAATGCGGAAGAAAATATAGATTATTGACTATTCTCCTTCAATTTTCTTTCCAAAAGAAGAATGGGACTATGACAGAAGTTGATTTCCTGGTTAAAAATCTGCATCAAAATATTTACATAATACGGTAATCTCTTCTTCACGCTCAGTATCGATCACTTGTTAAACCACTCTTTGTGATCTGAGCCTAAGAGCGATTGTACACTGTGCCAGTTATGCTCTTACAAGTAGGCCAGCACATCCGATTTCTCCTACGCTTTTATTTACTAGGTAGCTTCTCTAGGCCCCTACTCAGTTGCCTCTTACGACATTCCTGTAGGTTGCAGTGGTACTATTCTTTGCTCCTTGTGAGCCTGCAATATACAGGTGTTTTACATACTAAGGTAATGAAGTGGTGGTTTTTGCTACAATTTCTTGTACATGATATGATAGACATCCTCAATAAAAAAAAACTGTCTGTAGTTGCCTCTATCTACATCGTAGTAGGATGCAATGGTTCTTTCTTTTTCAAATAAACAAAAATCATTGTTCGATCTGTCGTCCTTCTTCTTCTTCTTCTTACACTTTCATATGCTTTAACCTGCATATTTTTTATGATTTCTGATTTTTGTGGCCATTAAGTTATGGGTATTATCAGCATGGTAACATTATACCATCTACTGTCAGAGACTGATCAGCATATCAAATATGAGTCTGCCAAGAATGTAGTGGTGTTTGTTCTGATAACTAATTGATGAAACTACTAAACAAGACATCAAAACTAACTAAACAAGTCAGCTAGCTACTGACAGAGACTGATCAGCATATCAAATATGAGTCTGCCAAGAATGTAGTGATGTCTGTTCCCAAAAACTAATTGATGAAACTACTAAACAAGACATCAAAACTAACTAAACTAGTCAGCTAGCTACTGACATAGATTAATCAGCATATCAAATATGAGTCTGCCAAAATGTAGTGGGGTTTGTTCCGATAACTAACTGATGAAGGTTTCAAAACAAGACATCAAAACTAACTAAACAAGTCAGCTAGCTACTGACAGAGACTGATCAACATATCAAATATGAGTCTGCCAAGAATGTAGTGGTGTTTGTTTCGATAATTAACTGATGAAATTACATCTACTACTAAACAAGTCAGAAAAACTAACTTAATATGTCAACAAAACTAACAAAAAAAAAGAAACCAGCAATTATTCTAAGGCTGTTGATATCTCCTTAGATCTTGTTCAGAAATGCTACAAGTTATTGTTTACTAAACTGACGTCATTGCACTCTGGGCAGACCCATAGGTGCTCAGTCTCCCTAACAGATATCGAGAGTGCATACTGATGGTTCTTGTGGCTCACGGGTTTAAAACACATTTCTCACTCTGCCCTCAGGCATCCGGGTTCTACTTGTACAACGGGTTTTGCTACATGTAACAGTGACTTCAATTTTGTATACGGTCCTCACATTCCTGACACACTTTTATAATAGATCTTTATATCTACTACATCATAATATCAAAACAAAAACACAGTATCACTTACCTATAACCATGACTTTTATCTGGGACAACTGCAGGATATTTTTTCCAAACAAAAACAGGCGATAAATTTAAAAGAAATAACGGTTCTATTTAGTATTAGTGAGAAAAAATATCGAAGCGTACTCAGCATTTCTTCGAACCACACGAAATGTTGCAGCAGTGTACGCATCAACAAAAATGTTGATGAATAAAAGTGTACACAAAGAAATAAAAAAACCTGTAAAGTTATTAACATTGCATTGGGACATCACAACAAATCAAAAATGAAGTATTAACAGACATCAAATTTTTAGCAGTAATAAATATTAAAGCAAAATAGGATGTGCTGAAATTTGTTTCAAATGCATTGATTTATACAACACATAGTATTCTGTATCATGATATGTCTGAATTCTATGTAAATTTATGGTCGATTTCTCAACAGTTTTTTTTAATAATGGGATACACTTCAGATTATAATATTAATACTTGAATATGATATAACTTATAATAAATTGTATCTATATTAGTTAAAGTTAGACCGGTAAAGTATTACAGTGACATTACAAATTGTTGGAAGACCATACTGGACGGAGAGAACAGCAGTAGCATAGTTATTGAACTCACTTCTTAGGCTAGTGGTCTTATAATTTTTTCTGGCCGTAAAGGCTCCCAGGTTGACCCAACCTCAATTGGGTACCAAGAAAAGCACTGGGAAGTAAAGCGGCTGGCGTGATGTTGACCACATCACCCATTGTCTGCTAACAGTCAATGAAAAATATGGGTCTAACACCGTATTACCCAATATTCTTTGAGGTTTGAAAAGGGTGACTTTACTTTTATATTTTTTTTATGGGGAACAGTTAAGGACAAGAAAGCAAAGGGAAGATAAAGATCTAATTGGTAGAGAAAAATCAAGAAACGAACAGGAATTAGACGAATGTATCATCAGGGCAAAATGACAGAATTTGTTGAAAATGCAGTGTGGCTAGTTACGATGAGTAAACAGCCCATGCTAGTAACAATATCTGAATCTAATGAGTACAAGAACAAAACTTCTGCAGTCTGGAGATAAGTTGACATTGTTATATAAGTAGATAAAATTGTATTCAGATATTATTTTTAAATATAATTCCCCAACTTTAACTCCAGATTTGATCACAAAATCATATCATACCTCTGACAGAACCATATTGAACATACTAAGGGAGATAACCTGCACTATTTCATCAGGGATTTGTTCCTAGATATTCCAACATTTTAATCCCATTATTGACAGCATATAAAACTTCTAAGTAGCCAGGTATAAAATGATTCCAGTTATTTAGTAGTAGTATTAGTAATCTATCTAGTAATAGCTTGATGATATCATATAGTGAATATTTTCTTTAACAAATTCAACAATGTTTCTACTACTGGTTCAGGAATTTGTCTTCAATGTCTGAGCACATTTCAAATGAGTTTTCATAAAGATATCTTAGCTTTTTCACTCTGTAATGTTTTGTTACCTCTGAAAGCATTTATATCGCAATGTATATTGAATTAACCAGAATACTGGCCTTGTGTCATCTTGAAAAATACTGGAAACCAGTATATCGATTCAGAGATATGAAGGGGTTAACAAAACAAAACTACTCAAAGTATGAAGAAATTTCCCATATATTTATTCAAAACTATTCTGATAATAATCATGGCATTCTGTAAGCCTCAAGACAGAAATTTTGCCTCATCACTGGGA
>JADZMA010001342.1:0-21051 GCA_020796225.1 Arion vulgaris
GGCATATAATGTTTGGATTGGGTGTTTGGTAATGAGGGCGGACAGGCCATCAACGATCGATTGTTGGGGTTGGGTGGATAAAAACTTCTCTCTTCAGCTCCGTTGGATGGGAACCAATATCGTTAAATCGATCAACATTAAGGTTTGGGTTACCCCCTTTTCCCCAATCAAACTGGATGCCTGGGGCAGAGTGATTGTTTAATCACGACCACGGGAACCATCGTAGCCTCTTCGATATCTTTTGGGGGGCCCCGGACCTATGGGTCTGGGGTGCAATGATCAGTTTATCCCAATAAAACCCCCCAATTAAATTTTATATATCCCTCGTCTGTTTGGGGCGTTTTTTTTCCTTTTTTATGAAAGCGTCACCTCGGGTGGGTTTTTTCCCTCTTAAAAATTTTTTCCTCTATTTTTTGAAATAGATTCTTTTTTCCTTTTTTTTTGATCAGTCCAAAAATATTGTTTGTACTACTGTTCATTTTAAATTTGGGGATCATCTTCATCGGACTTATAATTGCTCGATCCCCACAAAAGCAAGTATTTCAGTGTGTTTAGACTATAAATAACAACTTTGTTATGTTTTGTTTTTGATCTACTGGCGTTTGTCTCGTTTTTTCCCGTCCCTATCGGTATGCAAAACCCGGAAAGAATAGAATACCTTTCTTCTTGAAATCTTAAGATCTATTTTTTTTCTTAGAGCGTTGATGATTCGCTTTTTTCCAAAAACCTATTTTTCATCGTTCCCCCCGGGGATCCCTCTCTTTCCCTTCACCTCATACCGGAAAATAAAAAAAAATTCTGGGTTTCCCCTTTTGTTTTGCATCCTGCCTTCGTTAACGGATCTTGATCTTCTGTTCATGCTCATAAGGGCGCTGAGCATCAGGTGAATTTTGCGTTTTAACTCCAAAATTTTTCATCACCAATATGTTTCTGGGTTGTCGCATTGCCCCCCTCGTATTTTTCCCTAGCTCTAACCGTAAAGGCCCGCCTCCAAAAGTGCCCGAATCACAGAACCATCAGTGAAGACAAAACATCTTCCCCCGATGTCAGTAATTTATTTCGAAAATGACTTGGTTAAATGGTGACTACGGGGGTCTGTGCTCAGTGGGTACTGGTATTTTATTTTTTTTTATACTACTACCGTATTTTCCCGTAGGTCTTGTTCATGTTTTTAGGTACGTTCACTATGCAAATAACGTGATCAAATAACAAGTAGTTAAACAGTAACATCACAAAATAATATTTGATGTAGACGTATAATGTCAAACTCGGATAATTTTTCATCATTTCATTCATAAACAATGATGATAAAAGGGGAAAAAACAAAAAATGGAAAGTTCGTTTTTTGTTTCAATTTCGTTGCACACGGGTGTAAGTCGGAGAAAATATAATTCTCCGCTGCGTTAGTAATCATTAAAGACAAATAAAATTCGAAAACTTTTTTCCTTTGGGGAAAACGACCAAATGAATTTTCCTTATAAGTTTATAAAATTATTAAAGAACCTCATTTTTTCGTTTTAAAAAAGCTCATTATTTTTAAAAGTTCAGCGCCTGCCAAAATTTTGTCTTTTATTTTTTTCTCCTCTTGGTAAAAGCTCACAATATTTGGGTTCTTTTTAGATCTTTTATTTTAAGAGATTTTAACTACCAAATATTCCAAAAACCAGTCACTCTATGGTACGTTTTTAATGCGTTTAGCTAAGGGAGACAGTAAATTTTAAATTATGATAATAAACACCGCTTTTACATTTTGTTTGTTGTTTGATGTTCTAACCATGGCGTATAACCTGCAATCTCTACTTAGTATTTCGCTTGCGTGTCTTGGTTTTTTGCTGACATTCTCCCGTCAGTAAAATTTTGGGTGGCCTCAATATCTGAAAATGGCGCATTGTTGAAAGTGCCCGTTAACAATTTATAAAAGGGCTTATCCCTTTAGGTCTTGATCAGGGGACTATAATGGCGCTAGACGCTTCAAGCTTCTAAATTCCGTTAAAATAGAACTATTCTCTTTCCCCCTCATCTCAAAAATAGTCCATGCGATTAACCTCTACCGTCTTTATTTGAATGTCATCAAAACTTGTTTGATAATGGTAAAAACCCATAAAAATGCTTTTGTCGCATCGCTCAGGAAGACCACCTTGTCGACAGTCTCTTTAAAGTGGTTTGAACCATTTTGCTTTTGAAAAATCCCCCATTGTAGGTGAAGCGGAAAAGGAAAGGGGTTTAACAAAATCGAAACAAATGGATCTTCTTAAACATTCTCAATTGGAAAAATTCAAAAATGTTAAAGCGGAATGTATTTGCACTTTTTATTAGTTGGTGTTGAAAATTAATTACTTTGTTCCATTTTTTTTTGACCACGGCGTCTTTGATATCAATGCCATTTTTTTTTTTAAAAATCAAGAAAGCTTTGGGCGGTGTTAAAATTTGACCTATATCCCAAAAACTTAACCTTTCCCCGTGGTCAATGGTAAAAATAGCGCACTATTAAAATGAGTTGGTTTACATGAAATGTTGGGGGAAGGGCTGATACTGAATAGTACTTGCATTTCTTTAAATTTCAAAAATTATGATCCCAAAAACGTGCAATTAGTGGGTAAATTCCTTGCATGTTGTTTTGATAAGTATGATGTTTTTCCTTTTCCTTTTTTCAAATATTAATACCTTGGAAAAATATCAAATTTTGGGTTTTAACAAACCCAAATAATTTCCATTATTAGGTGGGTATATTCATCTTTTTTTCTTCTTTTTTCCCACCTGCTACCGGGTTGTTCCCAGTGTCCCTTTCTGGTGGGTTTTTTTTTCTTTTCAGGTTTAACGCCTCTAAACCCTTTGTTTTCGCCCTTTTCCCCAAAGTTCTGTTGTAGAAACTCTTATACTTGGTTTTTCATTCCTATTAATGGCCAAACCCCTTCATTCTTTTTCTCTATGTAATTCAAAACCGGTTTTTTGCCAATTTTCTTTCTTTCGTTGGTGATTCTCCTTTTCTTGTTTTTTGGGAAAACTTTAAACCTTTTACGTAGTTATATTTTTTGATTCCTTTGCCCAAAGTGATGTTTGGCACTGGTAAACCAAAATAGGTATAAATTTTTGATCATCTGTTGTTGCTGCCTGTGAAATTGTTGGGTGCTAACAATGGTGCTAGCTGGTAGTTACACTTTTGCCTCTACCTCTATCTCTTTTTCCGTGAATTTTTAAAAAATTTTTAAATTCTTTCCTTGGTTTATTTTAGTACCATTGGTCTGATTTTTGTTTTTTATTTTTATTTCTGTTTTAGATTTTGTCTGTTATAAATTTTTTTTCAATGTCAATATGATGTTGGATCTTTTCATTTGGATCGGGCACTGATAAACCAAAAAAGCAGTTCATTTACAAAATAGATGAGATGCAGTAAAACTATTTGATTGGCAAAAAAACTAATCAAAAAAACTGATTTTACAAATTCAAAAACACAACATTTCAAAAAGGCCTTTAAAGCAAAGAAGGGTGACAAATTAAAAAAAAAAGGACGACCAAATCAAACTTTCTTGAAAAATTTGGGCGTCCATTTTTTTAAATTGTCCTCCTTTTGTTCAGGGTAAAACCCTTGTAAAATTTCTTATTTTTCATTGTTTTGTAAATTTCAGTACTTTGTGAATTTTTTTTATTTCCCGAATTTGACTCTTAGTTATTTTATATATTGCAATAAAGAGTGGTGAGAGGACGTTTTTAACACCTGATGTAATGGAGAACCCGTCGGTCATTCCTTATTTTTCTTACTGTATCGGGTATCTTGAAAAAGGCCATGATATTACCTTTTGTCTTTGCACTGGGTGCTTCGGAATGTTTATTATTTTTTTCTTTAACATAAAGTGTTCAAAAAAAGGGATGATCTGACAGATCAGCAAACCTAAGGTTTGTTTTTTCAAACCACATTGCTCAGGAATTGTGGTAATACGGAAGAGCGATAACAACGGCGTAAAAACACACCACAATCAAAGCGGGCAAAATGCCCAAAAAGCAATAGTAAACACCAGATTTTGGATCCGTGGAATATTTGTGGTTGGGAGATAAAACAACAGAAAAATTGAATTTGATCAAACAAAAATCACAATCATGGGTCCCGCACTGAAGAAAAGGACGGGTATTAAAAAATTAAAAAAGATTTCTATTTTGGCGAAACAAAACCCAGGCGAAAAAACAAACATGGGTGGGGTTCATTTTTCTCCCAAAAAATTTATATTAAAAAAGAGTCCCCAAAAAAAAGAATCATCGTATCGAACAGCGCAGGAAAGGGGAAAGTAACACACGATTTAATGAAACCCCAAATTTAGTGAAGAAAAAACAACTTTTCGACCAATTAATAAAACATTAAAAAAGTCAACCCTGAAACATATATATTTGGGGTTTTTATATATTGGAAGAGTTGGCAAAAGCCCATGGGGAAATCTGGATCTTCAGCGACACAACAAAAAAAGCCACAACGGGAACCCTGCAATATATGTGCAGAATATGATCTTTTATCCCAATACATTTTCCAACATAGGGGGGCCAGATATTGACCTGGTATAAAGGGAGTAATATTAATCAAGCATCCAATCGACTTTATACTACAAAAAATAAAAATGGAAATAAAAACTTTGACCATCCCAAATGCAATATTAGACTCTGATCATAGACCAGTGGTCTATTTCTAAAAAAACCAAATAGAAAACAGAAAAGGTACAACTCAAAAAATTAAATAATAGATATTAAAAAAATAAAAAATTTAAAAAACTAGGAATCAAATTGAAAAGCATTTAAATAAACAACCCCTAGAGGAATAAAAAATAAATAAAAAGGAAAAATCTTAAACAAATATCTGGTTAGCTGAACCTCGGGCGTTCTCGTCAACAGAAAATTGAATTATGTCCCGTGTTTCTGCTTCATTGTTTAAATAGGTCCCGTTGATATCTGCTTTTCTACTAATTCGGTTGAATACTGCTTCTTGCTACTAATGTCTTTCCCCAGTTGCTATCTCTTCTTTTACTGTGGGGTCCCGTTGACCTTTCATTCTCTAATGCCCGCCCCAGTTGATATTTCTCTTATCATGATTGAAATGGTGAAATCCTTTGAAGAAACAAACCTGGATTGCTATTTTCTTCAGTTTGTTTTTAAAATTGCCAAACATTATTTTATGCTTGAGATCAAGGTCTATAGTTTTAAAAAAATGTGTTGGAATCTTGTGTATATATTAAAGTGTAGAACTTCGGAAACGTTCTGAAAATTTAAACAAACTTAAAACTCTCGATGAAATTAGCGTTTTTTTTTTAATAGATTTTTTCAAAAACTTCCCCTATTTAAAACTATGACAGGTACATCCCAATCCCAAAAAAAACATATCCTGTAAATTTCAGCTAAATCTGTTTATAGTTTCCAGTCATAGGTAACAAAAAACAGACAAACATCATTTTTATCTATATATATAAAAAGGTGTTTGTCTTTTATTTTTTACCTATAATCGAAAAAATATGATAAGTAGATATAGTGAAAAAAATTGTGGACTAAAAGTAAAATAAAAAGAAAAACACAGCTGGTGGAATGGGGAAATTAAAGGTCTATACAAGAAAAGAAAAGTGTTTTCGGTTGCAAAAATCAAAATTAATGAAGACTAAACCCAAAAAAGGGAAAAACAGAATGAAAATAAAAAAAGTAGTCATCTAAATCAAATCTTGGGCAAAGTATGGAAAAAATTTAAAGGGGCTTCTAAGGCAACAAAAAATTTTTCGAAGCATCAAGGCAATGAGGCTAAAAAGAACAATTCAATCCAGTCCCCTTATAAATAAAAGTCTGAAACCTCTTACCAACAGCAAAAAATATTAAGACAGATGGAAAGAATTTTTTAGGAACTTTAAACTCGAAAAAAAAGGGACAAAAAATTTCAAATGAAACATGGAAAATACCCCAATTGAACATTTTTAAAAACCAGTTGAAAAGGAGGATGATGGTATAAAAAAAATGTTACTTGCGTGTAAACAACAGCAATAACATGCTGACCAAATTTTTAAAAAGTGGGAGGCCAAAAGGTCCAGATGACTGGCAGAGGCTATTATGTCCCAAATGGAAGAACAAAGGAGACAAAAAGGGGTGTGAAACATGGGGGGATTTCTTTTGAGCCATATAGGGAAAAATTTTTTCAAAATTTGGAGCGAAACAAGACATATATTAGGGCCCCCGTTGAATGCCCGTTTGGGTTTAGGAGGGTAAGAGCTACACAGGCAATATTTAAATAAGACAGATCGGCAAAAAATTGAAAACAATCAAAATAAACAACTTTTATTTATAGACCAAAAAAAAGGCATTTGATAGATAAAAGGTGCAAACTTTGGGAAAATCCTTGAAGAATATTGCTCCCGGAACAACTATGTTTATCATTAACCCCAAATTCAAAACGTTTCTAAAATGGATAACTAAATCCCGCTCTAAAGTTTGCCATTTTTGTTGGTTGCAACTTGGCTTACAAGTTGGGAAAAAACCCCACTTCTTTTTTCAAACTAAAGAAAAATGCTTGTCTATGGGGGGTCCTTCATCTCTTTTCAACAAATTATTAAAATTTTCAGTGGGCAGATTCTTCTTTTAAACTGGCGAACAGCATGAATCAGTAATTTTGCAAAAAAAAAACGAAAAGCTGTCCTTTTAGTTTCTGAATAACATAACCAATCGCTCCATAGTTTGTTTTTTGGGTTTTATTGTGTATGTAAAATGGGTTTTTGACAAAAGGGTGTTGTTTTTTTTATCTTAGTTTTTTGGAAGAAAAAAATCTTTCTTTGTTGCACATAAAGAAAATGAATTTAAAAAAAAAAATTAGTTATCCTATTTCCCTACTAATTTACATATAAATTTAAAGTTTGGACAGCTTTTTTGATATAACAATTTACTCATGATGATTTGTATACAGGGTGTTAAGTTAAACCCCTTAACTGATTCACTAGGGTTTTTTCGGGGAAGGAATTATTTTCAGCTTAAAAAAATTCACATACTTTTAAACTATAATATTTTTTTTAAATTTTTTTTAAAGTTGAAATTATATAAAATTAAGATAAATTAATTCTTTCAAAATATTGATTGTTCCAAAAATATTTGTGTTTACTATGCATAAAATATTAGCATTAATTAAAAAAAATAATAAATTTGGAACAAAAATCACCCTTTTTGGGCCTTATGAATAATATTTTTGTTTCCTTTCTTTATATAGGTAATATATTTTTAACACACAAAACTAAAAAATAGTGAAGGAATGTATGGTTTACTAACTGTTCCCAAAAAAAGCATCATGACCATTCATAAAATCCTAGTTTTTATGTTCATATACTCTAGAATGACTGGGAAAATTTTCACTTCTACTTCTAATAATGATATTATTCATTATGTTTATACTTCCCCTTTACGTGTTTCGTTAATATAAATCTCTAATCGAATGAAAATAATAAGCAAAAAAATTGTGCGTCTTTTGGTAAATGGCCCCATAAGATATTTTGCCCCTAATGGGAGTACGAATCAGTTAAAAACATGACACTAATTAAAATGTTGGTGTTTAAATTGGCAAAAATGATCAATTTTTTTAAAAAAATTAATTGTCACTGAAACAAAAAATTAGCTATAAAAAAAAAATAAAAAAAAAATAACAGGGGGTTTAAATACATTCAATAGAAGAACAGAAAAATGTTACTCTTTTTTTTTATCGTTTTGTAAACCCTGCATCTCTTGTGGCTCCTTCAAGTTGCCCAATTTTTTCTCTTTTTTATCATTTGGCCCCCCCTTTTTTCTGGGACATCTGTTTAGTGAACAGTTTCTCAAAAAAGCAGAAATGGCATAGGTTTTTGGGTTTAATTTTATTTTTAATTAATATTTCATTCCTTCATTTTTTTTAAACTAAGTTTTGGCAAAAACTTGGCAAACAAAAACCTTAACTGAGTTAATGGTCCTTGGTTAACCTTTTTTTCGTTGCAAAAAAGCGGACCTCCAAAAAAAGAAAAAAACTGCGTTGTTAGTGGGCCAATTGAGCCCCCCTAAGTCGAAATTGATTAAACAGGATTTCCAAACCCAAAAAAAGAAAAAAATGAGGGGTTTTTTTCCCCACCTCCCACTTGTTTCTTGTTTTGATAGGGCATTAGCTCTGTCCCTGGGTAGGCCCCCACATTTGCTACTTCTGCCCAGGCTGATTTGGGTGTTGGGGCCCCATTTTTGATTTTGGGGTTCCCCCAATGGTGTTATATCCATGTTTTAGAACACTTTCTTTTTTTCCCCAGCCGTCTGCCCATTCAAAGCTATACATCAACTGTTTTGGGGTCGTTTATCACATGAACAACGTGACCCCCTCATTGCCTTCAGCAACAGGGTGTTGGCCTTTGGATTTTGTCTTGTGAGGACTTGGTATCGAAATTTTTTCCTGTGGTTTATTTTTTTCCGAAGACAGCAAGTGGTTTGTTTTTTTTATTTGCTATCCTGTCAATAAAATGAAATTTAACCCATGGCTGTGGCGGAAAACTATTCAGGTTATGGTTTTCTTTGTGTGCAGGTCTGTTCCCAAAAAATCAAAATGACTAGAAAATTCATTTTAAAAAATTAAAATTAAATTCCACAAAAAATTTTTCCCATCAAAAGTGTTTCAAAATTCTTTGGAACCCCGGTTTATTCGAAGTTTCTACACGATGTGAGTCTTTCTGTTAAAAAAATTAAAGCTCATGGTTTTTACTTTTGAGTGTGGTCCAATGATCCCAATTTTCATCCCCCCATAAATTCATAGTAGTCTGATTGATTTCTTTGGTTTTTTCTTTTTTTATCACCAGTATTCTTTTCCCTCCGGTAATTTCTCATAATTTAGATCCCCAAATAGATCTCCTGTAGTCCAACTGCTGTCAGCTTGGGGAAACCTGTCAGGAACAGTGTTTCCCCCAGGCATAGATCTCCCAGTCTGGGCATACCATCCTCCCCCGGTGATGATCTCGCTGGGGACAACCAATTGCATATAACTTCTACCTGTGACTGTACATTTCAAAGAACAAAAAATAAACAAACTTTTTTGAAACAATAATTTCAAACATTTATTAATATCTTAAGTGGCTAAACTAAGTATTGGTTGAAATTTGTTTCATTTATTTTTAATTTAACAATTAATATGAATATACATGATCAGATATTATTTGTGCACATGAACTTAACTGAAATTGATGGACACGAATAACAAAGAAAACAATTTTGTTTTAAAATATGATTAGGAAGATGGTGCATATATTCTGATGGTTCCCGAATTAGAGATCATAGCATGGATACAGCATTATTCAAACTTATGCTATTTGTACTTTGTATTAAACAAATGACACATGAATAGTTTGCAAATCTGCTCTCACTGATTTTCTTTTTCATGTTGCACCAGAAGAGTTTGTATAAACATTTATTTGTGTTCTGACACTGAGTTTAAAGCCAACAAACAAACTGTATATATATATCGGGGAAATGCAGTTTTGGTATTTATATTCTTCAACAATTGTATCAAATGGAATCATATCTTTCTTCATTACAAAAAGACAGTCATACAAGATGGCTTGTCATGGGGAAAAATGGAATCATTTATACATTTTCATTTCCAGACCACATGTGTACAAATTTTTGTACTTCAAGGCAGAATGTCAAGTCAAGTTCATATATATTTTGAATTACAGAATGGCATAATAATATGGTTCAATATTCTTTAATTTGGGGGAAAAAATTGGGGGAAAGGGGGAATTTGGGGGATTTTTCACTTCTACATCAATCTGTTCCCTTCTAACGTTCTGTTCAGTTTTTACTAAATCTTAACATCTCCCAAAAATATTTCCTTTATACATTCTGTTCAGCATCTAGCCTTTCCTTCTACCAAAATCTTTTCCCCTACCTCAATTCCTTTTTTTGTATCCTCAAACAGAAGAACTCAATAAATATCTTTAAAAGCAAGATCCAACAAATAAAAAAAAAGGGTTTTTGCCTTTTGGGAAGATCCCCTTCAAAAAAAACTTGAAAATGAAAATTTTTTGGGTGATCAATAACATACTGTTAAAAATGCTAATAAAAGTCGGTTGGATGCATTTTGTTTCGGGGCCCCAATGTTTTTTTTTGGGTTTTTCCCCCTTTTTTAAAACTTTTTTGTCACCTCTATTCTGAAAAATATACATACAGTATATATCAGTTATTTTGGTTGAAAAATGGGCCCCTGATAAAGCTGGCCCCAAATTTTATCAAAATTGGTAAATCTCAAGCAGAGCGAGAAAAAAGTTAAATTTTTTGGGGAGGATGTAAAGGGACATAAAAAGATTATACTTTTAGATATTAAAAAAAAAAAAAGGATAGCATTGTGTTCTTCTTATACCCTATGAGACCGGTTTATTAGATTTCGTCCCCTCCCACCCCAACCAAATTGAGCCCAGTGAAAGGGGTTTTTAAAATCTGTGACTTGGACCTTTTTGTTACCCATGATCTCTATTGGATGGGCTAACAAGCAGAAATCAAGGTTTTCCCTTTTAAAACGGGAAACTGTTTCAAAAACACAAACCACAACTTTTCTTTTATTTGGTTTTTCTTATTCAAAGGGTCCGGGCATGGGTTGGGGTTCCCATTTTCTGTTCCTAACAGATCCCAAAAATCCCTTTTCTCACAGTACCCCTAGAAGTTGTTTATATCTTCTCTTTCTCCCCAAAAATACATGCGCTTCAAACTTAATTCCGAACCCTTCAGTGTTTAAATTTGATGTCACTTTACGTATGCATTGATATTCGCTCTGTCCATGCTTCCCTGCTTGGTTAGGCATTGTTTGCAAGAAAGTCCCGCTCGTTACCCCCCTTTGAGCATGGCTGTGTGTCACCCAATCTTTTTTTGAATGTTTCTCCAATGATGTCCACCCATTCTTCCGAACTTCCCGTTCAATCCCGAAACATAAAAATTTTATCAATCACCGGTGTATAAACATCTTTTTCTAAGGCTCAAAAAAAAATTGAAAATGTGATTGCAAACGCATAATTGGGACATGTACATCACTAATGTCCCTATAAAATTTTTTTCTTAGCGTGTCAGATTGGCTGATTGGGTTACGACACATAGTAAAGAAAACAAGAACATCATCAAAAAATTTAAATGAAGTTTTTCGACACATATGAATCCCATCCCTTCGTTGAAAGAGATGACTAAACCAAAACTGTCAACATTAACACTTTTCTATTGGGCAAGATTCTGATTGTCAAAATAGAATGGGGGTGAACTTTTCGTGTAATGTTGAGGGGGACATCTGACATCTATGGACCCGTCAGAAGGGAATATAATCCTCACTAATCACTTGAAAAGTGGAAAAAATTCCATAGTTTTGATATGATTATTTTTTAAAATCTGTGATCAAACTAAATAAAATAATTTGGGACTTTAATTTGTAAAACGATTTTTGTGTAAAGTTACTAAAATTTTAAGATTTAAAAATAAACAAGAAAAAGTACCTAGACCTGCATATCACACACACATATGAACTTTAATTTAAATTCTGTCTTAACATGGGCAAATAAAGTAATTGAGTATTAAGTAATAAAACAATTTGCATACCATCAGTATCTCAATGATAACAAATCCAACAAGACTTATGCCCAGCATCAGGTGCTTTCCTCCTTCAACTGAAGCATTGACCCCTTGATATATGGACAAAGAAACACTTACCTGAAAAAAATGTCAGTGACAACTGGAGTAATTAGATCAGAAATAAAAATGACAAATGATTTCATTTATATTTTAAACAATTCTGACTAGTTATAAAACAATTTGAAAATGAAAGAATCATAAGTGACATTTGCAATTATTCAATACTTCATCATCATCAGGTGTCATTTCAACATCAAGGTTGGATCAATAGACCTCAACATCCTCTGTCTCTGCCTTAATATTACACTCTGCCAGGCTGTAATTTGTCCACCTATTGATTTATCCCTTCCACTTGTGTCTCGATGGTTCATAGTCCTTCAACTTTTCCCTCTAACAAGATTTTGATCAATGTGCCATGTCTTTTTATGTGTCTGAAATTTTTTATTTGTTTGATTTTTAGTTCCCATAGTAATTCTTTCTTCATTACAAATTTTTAAGGACTTCTAGATTTTTATTTAATATAGTTTTTTAGAACTTTTTTCTTTTCCCCTAAAATTTTTTCATTCTTAAGTATTGTTTTTTATCAAACCCTTTTTGTTTTTACTTTCTTCTAGCTTCTGTTTTTTTTTCCCAGGCTTTTAGCCCCAGTTTTCTATTTTTTAAAATCTGTTTTCCCTTTTTTCCCCTTCTTCTTTTTTGAGAAGTTTTTGAAAAACCGCCCTTCTTTACCAATACCTCTGTCACTTTTTTTCCCAAATATTTTGACTTCTGCCAGCATTTTTCCCCCTCACCCCTTCAATTCCCCCAAAAAACCTCAATTATTAGAGATGTGACGTAACTGTTCCTTTGTTTTTTATTTTGGGGGTATCACATTATATTGTTCATGTTCTGGATTTTTTATCGTTTAAATTTTAATTTTAAATTTTTATTCGCAAAGGGTATTAATTACATCTCCCCCCTTAAAACCCTTACATTTTGTGGGGTGACCAAATTTTTTTTTATATATGTGGTAAATTTTGATTTTCTGTTCGGTCTGGAAAAATTTGCTTTTGTGTTCTTTTATGGAAAACATTTTACCTATATTTATTGACCGCACAGAAATTAGTAATATTTCCCTTTTTTTTTGCTCATTATCCTAGTCTGTGTTTCCCCTGATCTCCTTACCCAAGTCTGCCCCTATTTTCATTGGGCCCCATCAATTTGATTTTCCCCATTTTTTGATCACCATAGTTTTTTGAAGTTTTATGAAAAAATTCTCTGTCCTTTTCCTCTTATCATTGGTATGAAACACGGGGTTACACTAAGTTTTTTTTTGGTTTCTAAATTTTCTTGATTACCCCTTGGGCCCATTTTTTTTAGTGTTCTCCCCCGCTTTTTTTTTGCATACAAAACCCCTCCTTCACTATGGGGATTTTCTTCCATATCCAAGAAAGCATTGTTTCTCGTTTTAACCGTTTCCTGCACCATTCCACCTTTTTTCACAAAACCCCAAAAGCCCCAACCCCGAAATTTTAATCATTTACCTGGCTGTTTTCCCATTTCACCCCTTTTAACACCGGGCAAATTTGGATTTTTTCAAATAAAGGAAATTCATTTTTTATTTCTCTGCAGTTTAACCCTTCTAGAAAAACTTCCCTTTTCCCCTTGCTGGGTTATTATTTTTTTTTTATTTACTTTTTTTTGGTTAATTTTAAAGCAAAATTTTGACTGGATGGGGAGCCAGCCCATGCCAAACCCCACCTGAGTTGCCTTTTACATGTTTTAGGGAAAATGCGCTTTCTTTTCTCCCCCTTTCAGCCCGCACTTTGGGCAACAGATACTAAAAAAAGAGAAGAAAAATTTTTGAAAACCCCGGGGGTAGGGAAATGTATGATCAAAAAAAAAGTGACAGGATTAAAAGTTAAAAAAACAAAAGACAAACACTGTTAAACCACTTACACTCACTTACAACCCCTCCCTAGCCTAGCAATCGGCATCCTTTAAAAACCCAGGGAAAAAATTTCCCTAAAAAAAGACCCACAAATGTTTTCTCAACCCCCCTTTAAACTAGACACAAAAAACAGGGTTTGAGGTAATGGGTTTAAACAGTGTTTGTTTTTTTTTTGGGTTTTACCCGAACTGTTTATTTGTTTATCATTTTTTTACTTTTCCTCTGGGGTTTTTAAAAACCTTGTTCTCTTTATAATAAATTTGGTACTTTTAATGTGTATAAAAGTTTTTTTTTGATACATGGTGTATGTATGAATTTTCTGCCAAATATACAAGCACAATAAATTATAATGTTTTGCAAAACTGTTCAATCAAAACCTTTCCTGATTTTTTGTTTTTGTAAAAAGTGTTTTAGAAAGACACCCCCCGTGAGTCAATTTTTTTAGAATGGTCATTTTTGTTTAAAGGGGAGCTTTTAGTGGGTGGGGATGGGTTTTTGAAATGAGGGGGTGGTTGAATCCCGTTTTGTCTTTTGTTTTTAGAAGCTCTTAAACGGGACACTGTTTTTTTTGTATTCTAGCAAAATATGGCTTTGGAGATTTTTTTTCCTCCATTGCCAATCGTTTATCCTTCCGTTGAATGGGTGGAAATCAACTGATTGCATTTTTTTAAAATGCTGGCAAAAAATTGCCAGTTTTTCCCAATAAGTTCTGTCTTGTATTTCAACTACATGAAAAAGGGTTTTTAATGCTTATTTGTACTTTTCTATCTCATTGGTTTTTATTTTTTCATTTTAAAAGCATTTGCTTCTGCCCCGTTGAGAAATTACCTCAAATCAGAATCCTTTCTGCATGGGCTAAAGATAGGGTTGATCAATTCCCCGAATACTGGAAAGACGCCTGTCAAATCATCTTACTAGGTCAGGATAAGCCTGGATAGGCGACCGAGATTCAAAGTCCCCCTTGGGTTTATTAAAAATTTTGGGGTTTTCAATAAATTTCGTTTTTTGTTGTGTAGCCCTAAATCCATATCTGATTATTTTACATTTCCTTTGAATGAAACCCCATACCCTTAAAAAAACACTACTATTTTTTTAAGCTTAATTTGACAAGCAAAACCCATTTTAGGAAAAGGAAAGTAAACGTTGACTATAATGTGACTTAACCTAGATCAAGTTGAATCTCAGTACCCGGGTGAATTGATCAATACTAAAAATAGTAAAAATAATTCCCCTTTCCATTTCTACCTCATTGTTCTTATAAATAGCCTTTTTTGGGGGGGTTTAGATATTGGTATGACTGTGTTTCTTTATGTTAGAACTATAGCTCTTCTTTTTGCTCAATATCAGAGAATGCTTGATCATGTCAGAGGTGTTCATTTTTTCGATTTAGAGTTTGTATGATGTGTTTATGTGCTTTGTAGTTTCAGTTGTATTGTTGGTATCTTCTCTATATTCTTTACATTGTTTCTGCAGAATTTTCCTTTTAGGTGTGTCCTTCAATACAACATTCTATGGTACATCAGGTGCTTTATCAGTCATATTAATTTTTCACATTGTTTCTCAGCCTTGCTTTCTCTCCGGTGGCTGATATTATGTGATTTTTGTTTATAGGTCTGTAATTAGTGGTGACGTCAGGTTAATGATTGTATTTTCAATCATTGTGTATAAGCTGTAGAAGGTTTAAATCTTAACATTTATTACTCAATAAAAATGTGCTGGGTAAGAACCTGTGCATCTACCCTCAATCCTGCATTTAGATTTGTTGGATCCATACAAAAATACATCTTTACCTAAATAGACATCACAAACAATATACAAAGGACAGTACAACATAACCTTCCATGTCCTTAATTTGACACAAGCAATCATGCTTCTTCACATGTTCTGGCCCAATAGTATTGTTTATCAATACTGTGGTTGAATTTATATTGAAAAATAAACCTTGTTGTTAAATCTCAGCATCTACAATATACTTTTCCACAGTCGCCTAAGCCCAATATCCAGAGTCATTTGGCACTGTCCAGTGTGGCCGTCGGCGTTGCAACACGTGTGCTTATGTGATACGGGCGCGTGCTGTATCTTTTCCTTTAAGGAACGTTTCTTATTGACGATGGGTTAAATCGAGTCCGTAATCTTATCTATGCCATTATCTGAAAGCGGTGTAATAAGGCTTATCGGTGAGACAGGAAAGAGGCTCAGTGACCGTTCGTCCAACACTTGCCGACATCGCCAATGCTCTGTGACCCTGTAGCCACCCATTTCAATGATACTGGCCATTTAGGAGCTCGATGTCAGGTCACAGCCACCCGATCATGTTCTCGGATGATGCATCGATTGCTCTGGAGAATCGGTTGATTTCTTTGTATGGTATCTTGCGACCACGCGGGCTCAACGTATTACATTCTTATGCTTCTTAGTACTTTCTCTTCCATGCTTTGTAATCTATATGGGTATATGTTGCATGTATTCAAGTTATATATTTACTAGATGTTTCATTGTTTCTTTTCCGTTCTATTTCTAGTTTTTATGTGTGTTTTTGTGTTACATTTATTTAGTTATTCGTTTTTATTCAGATTTTCCTTAGATACGTTTGTATTTGGTCGTCCATTTGTGTTTCATTTTAATTTGTCACTCCTGTTTGTTCGTTTGCTTGATAAAGGCCTTGTTGGTGAAACGTTGCTGTATTTTGTCATTGTTTTGTAATTTGTAAAACTACAGTACTTTGTAATTGCGTGTTTTGCCAATCAAATAGTTTTACTGCAGTTCCATATATATATATATACTCAATATGGTAAACACAATTGGATGGTTTTTGTGGTGTTTTTAATAAACTTTCTTTCCACATTGGTCTCTTACATGATACTGTCAGTAAATTGTTTTTCTGTAGCTGTAATGAGGGATATGGTGCTTTCCTTGGTGCTCTTTTTATATATACTCTCAAATTTTGTTGACTGTTGGGGATTTTGAGAAAATGTATAAATAGCTCTAGACAAATTGAATGTAACATTGCATTTCTGATAACATTTGGGATGGAGTGGGTGTTGTTGGTGTTAGTACAAAAAGAGTAATTATACATGAAATATGTTTGAACAATAATACATTTAAAAAAAGAAAGTATGTAAAAACAAAAGTCTGTTCATAACCATACAGAAGTTAAACAGCACATATGGCAATCCTGTACACAAAAGTTGTGGTTCTGTTTATAATCTTAGGTGGAATGTAACATTTATTTCTACCAGGCAGCAGTGAACTGTCACATTTAAGAGTACCATAATGCCACATAGCAAAAAACCATATGAAAAGATCTAGGCGAAAAACCCGGTTCTAACTTTCAAAGTGGTCCCTGTATGGTTAACAGTGGTCAATCTTGACCAGCTAGCAGATGAAGTCCGGAGCAAACAATATTCGTCAAATTTTTTTGCTCCGTTAATGAACCGACATTCATCACTCTGGGCAGATGCATAGGTGCTCAGTCTTTCCCAGCAGATATGGAAGGGTATGCACATGGATGGTCTCCGTGGCTCGTTGGTCAGACATCCCGTTATGCTTGACAATTGTAATTTCAAACTCCTTAAATCACTAGATAGATTCAATATAAATTTAGTGTCTTAACAGGAAGTCACAGAGAAACTGTAGGACACACCTCTATCTATCTTCAACTTACCAACAATTGCCTGTTTTCTGTCACAAACACCACATGTACAGGGCAATGATCCACTCATAAAAAACAATACCAAACATTTGAACATCTTTCAGTTACATCCCCAGTGGGTAATGTATAGAACAAGCACCAAAACTTGCCAGAATTGAAACCTAATGTTTCAAATAAGATTGTACTAAACCGTAAAGGGAGACATGATAGAAAATATAATAACGTAAATAAATAAAATATGACATGAAGAAATAAGAGAAATTATTTAAAAAACGAAATAAACATAGAAAATGTGAAAAAATTAAGGTTGTTTAATGGTAAATAATATTTACCAGGGAAAAACAATGTAAATAGAAGATTTAAAATGAGATTATATATAACGAAAACTGTATATGCCATTTTAATGTATAAAAGCTTCATCTTTTCATGTCCTTTGTATGTTTTTAAATAAAGACAACATTTCTCAGTTCACTTACCAATCCATAACACCACAAGTGCCACAAACAAGATTTGTCAACCGCTGAAAACAGAACACATTTAACCTTTTCAAGCATATAGAAACAATTTTTAAACATTTCAAATCATAATAGTGGTGGGAAACCTACAGATCATAAAGTGCCGTCTCCACATCGAAGGCTGGCTACAATGAATCTCCAGCATCCTGTCTTTCCTTTGGTTTTGCACTCTACAGACTGTAACCTGTCCATTTCTTAAGTTTACCTCCATTTATCTCTCGGTCTTTCTCTTGCTCTTGCCTCAATTTTCCCTCTGTAAAAATTTTATCAAGGTGTCACGCCTTTTTGTACTTAAAATACTTTATTGTCTGAATTTTATTTCTCTTAATAATTGTTTCTTCATGCCTAGTTTTCCTAAAACTTGTTTATTGTCTGTTTTTCTGTCCATGAAACTCTGCCTATTCTTCTATATATCTACATTTCAAATGCATCCATTCTATCTTCTAACTGCTTGTTCATTGTCCTTGTTTCTGAGCCATACATTAATATAGGATATATACAGCATTTGATCATTCTAATTTTTAACCTGTTTGTAATTTGTTTGGATGTCAGTAACCTTCTCATACTATTGAAATTATCCTTGGCCATTCCTATTCTCTTTTTAATTTCTGTTATGCATCTGCCCATTTTCTGTTATAATCTAACCAAGATATAAAAAATCTGTTATTTGATGTAGTAATTCTCCATGTATTTTTATATTCATTTTAGGTTTCTCCATTTCTTTGTTGATTACCATAGTATTTTTTCTGTATGTTACTGTCTAATCCATATTCCTTGTTAGTTTTGTCCCAATTGCCCACTAGTTCTTGTGATTCTTGTTCACTTTCTGCTACCAATACTGTGCCATCTGCATATCTTAAGTTGTTTATTATTTTCCCATTGATCTTGAGTCTTGGCATTCCCTCTAGTTGTTTGAAGATTTTCGGTGTAGATGTTAAACAGGCTTGGTGATAGAATGCATTCTTGTCTCACTCCTCTCTTTATGTCTATGTATGGAGAGGAGCTATTTTCATATTTTATTATTGCTGTCTGTTCCCAGTATATGTTTTTTTATTAGTCTGATATGATCCCCATCTAGGCCTATTTCTTGTAGACATATGATTAGCTTTTCTTGTTGGACTCTGTCAAAAGCTTTGCTATAGTAAATGAAACACAAGTAGAAACGTTTTTGCACTTCTATATACTTGTCAGCTAGTAGTCTTAAACTAAGTATTGCCTCTTTTGTTCTTCTGTTCTTTCTAAAGTCAAACTGGTCTTCTCCTACTTCTAACTTGTTTTTAATTCTTTCATGTATGATCTTGAGTAGTATTTTGTTATGTGACTCATCAGATAGCCCAACAATTTTCGGCCACTGGCCCCTCAGAAATATATTTTTTTATTTTCTTTTCTCTAATCCTGTTTTGCCTGACAGAGCCAGAATAAGAAGAGATTTATCATGGGTTTTTGTGTGTGCTTCATAAATAGTGCTTTTCCTTCCTCTATTTCTCAAGGTCCTTGGTGCTTTGTCTCCCTGTAACCAATAACATTGCTCTTTGGCAGCATTGTCTTTTAGTAATCTGTTTATGCAGCCAAACCATTTAATTTTTTGCTTCTTGATGAGTTCAGTACTGATGTTGTAACCACATTTTTCCTGATGTCTTCATTTCTAAACCGGTCTCTTCTTGATACTCATTCTTGATTAGCATTCTGCGTAAACACTCACAAATATAGTATGGTCATCATCAAGGTGCGTGTCCTTTATAGGATGTTGTTATCTTTGCAGCGCTTCTGAAATTCACTCTATCTCCAGCCAGTTCACATACTAAACGATGTCATATTCATGGTTTCTTTAATATCTTGTAGCCATCTTCTTCTTGGTCAGCGTCCTGGGACCTGCCCTCAATATTTTCTACCCAGGCCATCATGAACCTGATGTGCTGATCCATCTGTATATTTGGATCTATAGCTTCACTGGTATATAGTTTGTAAGAAATCTATGTTTGGTAACTATTTTTTCCTGTAGGCCCTTAACCCTTTGAACCCTGCCGTCTGTACCATAACAATCCTTTCCCGGAGGTCCTGAGCAAAAACAGCCCATATCAGAGTTAAATTAAAACATGATAATTTAGCACACTTAAGTGCTCTATACTTTGTTATTGACTTCCCATCTTCTCGTTATTCCTGCTTATTATCTATTTTCAGAATACTAAACTTTAAAATTTACTTGGTATAAGATGTGGGCCACGACACTAAATACTCCGATATATGTAGATTTTTCTCCACATTGAACATATATAAGCTTGAATATCAATTGATTAAAACAATTCTTCATTGTCTAAATGATCTGAACTAACTTTTGATATCATTATCAGAATAATCACATTCTAAGTCTAATTTATCTTCCCATTCATTAAAAACAATTCAACAGCTTGCTCTGTTGTTATACTTTTAGAGTGACCATTTCTGACATTTTCAGAACAGCTTTGCAACATACAAATTCTTCACTAATTTCCTTATCAGTACCAAAAAAATTCACACAACAGCAACAGCCATTTTGCTAAACCATGTAGAACATGTGGGTTGTGTTTGACATCACATTTGTACACAAACTATTTTTTAAATACCGAAAAATAATGAAAAAATATTCTCAGACCAATATTTTGGGAGCTTGGGATATGCAATATTTACATTCAATCCTGAAATATCAGGAGCTTGGGTTCTATGGGTTAATGCTTGTTTACTATTCATTTATTTACCATATTCATTGGCTCAAGTGCTTCCCTGAGGTTCTTAAAACTCATTTTGCATACTGTCCTTTTCATATGACTTGAAACACATTATGCGAGAGACACTGCAAGACATCCATAAATAGTTGATCTCTATGTAATCTCTGATTTGCTGATAACATTGACCTCATGGCAAGTTCTGAGTTAGAACTTCAAGAACTCATCTCAAAATTAGAGCGGTAAAACAAAAAATAGGGCATTGAAATTAATGGAAAAAAAAGCAAGTTATTAATGAATAAGAATACAAATCAAGTGCATACTAACATCGGGCTAAATAGACAAAAACGAGTAAAAGGTAACACATTTAAACATCTCAGATCCCACTATATACAATGATTGAAATTCTAGAAAAGAGATCAAGACAAGACTAAAGATGGCTATAGCAGTAATATTTCAACTGAATGTGATTTGGAAAACACTGAAAGCTGGACACTTACTACAACAATGGAAAGGAGGATTCAGGCTTCTGTTATGCGAAAGCATCTAGAATGAAGGTATATGAGTAGTCCTAGGATGCATAGCAAGTGGCTTTGAAGATGTAGTAAAAAGGGGAATTTCTGTTAAAAAGAAGAAAAA
>JADZMA010001343.1:0-21051 GCA_020796225.1 Arion vulgaris
CTCTTACGACATGCCTTGAAAACAGTGGCTTTTCTTTACCCCCCAATTTTTGGCCCCGAACCACTCCGTAACATCTGCCCCAGGAAGGCTACAAAAACGGATCTAGAACAGAGCCAGACTCAGACAATTTGCTAACATAAAAAGTGTCAAGAAAAGAAAGCAAAATCCACAATAAGTGTTACATACTAGCAATATGATCCCATCATCATCATCATCATCGTCATCATCATCATCATCATCTCCATCATCATCATCATCCATCATCATCATCATCATCATCATCATCATCATCATCATCGTCATCCATATTATTAATATTATGTCTGTGATCCAAAATCCACAATAAGTAGTTACATACAGCAATATGACCCCATCATCATCATGATCATCATCGTCATCATCATCATCATCATCATCATCATCATCACATCATCATCATCATCATCATCGTCATCATCATCATCATCAACATCATCATCATCATCATCATCGTCATCATCATCATCATGATCATCATCATCATCTTCATCAAGATCATCATCATGATCATCATCATCATCATCATCATCATCATCCATCATCATCATCATCATCAACATCATCATCATCATCAACATCATCATCATGATCATCATGATCATCATCATCATCATCATCATCATCATCCATATTATTAATATTATGTCTGTGATGTTACCTATTCGCCTACCTCGTGAGTCAAATTTGTCCTGCATATAAGTATATATTTACCAAAAATAAAATAATTACATCATTAATACTACAATTTTTCTTGTTTTATATAGGCACAGCTGAACACCCTTTCGCACTAACAAATTACATTTCCTAGTTTCAAACAGTTGCATCAGGTAATTGTGCAGCTAAACACGGACTTAATAACATAATAGTTATAATAGATTGAAACAACATAACGTTTCTGACTACTTACGGAACATAATTTCGATCTAATTGTATCAAATAACTAGTTGGTTATTCAACAGTAGCTGGGCGATATCACACCAACTCATATGATTACACAGTGACGGCTCGTCATTAAGAGCCAGAGGGCCAGGGAACCCCACCAAAATAATGTGTAACGTGATTTTATTTAATAGCGTCTGTAGCTCAAGCGGTAGTGAGCTCGACCACAAACCCAAGCTTACCTGGTTCAAACCCCAAGGTGGGCAAATTTGGAAGCAAATTCGTTTCCGTCGGATTTCTACGAAAGGTAAAAATAGAACTCACCGTTCAGAAAACAATGGCAAACTACTGAACGTATAAGTGGTCCTAGAAAATCAACGATTCATTTACTGAGGTTGATGGCTAGTCTTTAGGATATGCCACGATTTTCATTTTCATTATTTAATAAATTTAAATATAACCTAACACCAAAGCCATGATTTTCCCGAAAATTTGTTTCTGACCCCACCAAGAAAAACGATTACGAGCCGCCACGGGAGTTTTACAGTTGGTTGTGGCTGTATATAGCACAGAGCTCGAACCTGATCTTTATTTTGGGACAAATGTAGGCGATATCACGGCCGTTTACTCCAATGTGGAAAGTTCATGCTGGTTCTTCTGTAATGGAACCCGTGTTATCGACTGATGGTTGCTTACCTATATGTGCGGCTACTATGCAACTAAATATTAAGCTGTTACCGTTTTGTTTCATACATCTAGACAGTTCTAGAATGTTCAGAATATGCACGTGATATCTACAATCAGGCAGGTCACAGTGACAGTAAAAGCAGGGGTTTCTGTGGTAAGTGGTTAGCTTTGCCTTGTGAGTCGAAGGTCGTGGTTCGAAAGTCCGGACCTACCGTTCTGTCCGAGTGCAGTTTTATCCAAAACCCCTAGATTGTTGCTGGAGCTACGGAGTTCCTGCTTTGTGCAATACTCTCAGCAGGTGGCGTGCCATTTCTGCTGAGAGGGACCAGCATATGGGGTAAAACCAGTGCAATAAGTCAATCCTTCGCTTTAAAACCCTTTAAAACCTCTAGTAACACGTGTCCGTCCTACCTCCTGTCGTGGCCTCACAGTAACATAAAGGCTGACTAGCTCAGACGAGAAACCAAAATTTCCCTGTTAAATGGGCTGGTTTTTAGTGTGACAGAATACTGTAGGTTTTTCTGCAATTTTACACAATTCTATAAGTACATGGTTATTACTCGTATTAATGAAAAAACGCCCGAGTGGTTGCAGGCAAATTTGGGGGTAAAGAATGGAACCACTGTTACCTGCCACGCATGTCGTAGAAGGCGACTAAGGAGGTTTCGCTGAAATCGGATGCACATGTCCTAAACGTGTAGAAGTCTATGCGTTTAAGGAGCCTACCAAACCAATGTACAACAGTATACGTTCTTGGTAAAGATCAAACATATCACAAAGAGTGATTAATTTGGTCAAGGGAAAGAACCAAGAAGAAGAAAAATGAAAAATAATTGTCTATGCAAGTAACTATTACAAGTAAACAAGTGCAGGACTTGTTGAAGATTTAAATTTGTAACATAATATTAACTTAATTTATCATGTTATTTTGTTTTGAAAAACAATTTGTCTTTATCTAGCAATACTGGAAAATGTGGTCACGCGATAGTTGTGGTCTGATTTGCAAGAATTTTCCCCTAAGCCCGCCAGCCTTATAGTATCGGGAGCCATGCTCCTGCACAGTAGGATATACAAATATGAAATGAGAGGTACTTCATACCTGAGGTGAAAAAGGTGCAGGAAATGTTATTATTTTACAAAACCAGTAGACTACTCTGATGTGGGCGTCTGTAAGCAACCGGTAGTGAGCTCGATCACAACCCAAACGTACCTGGTTCAAACTCGCCAGCTGACAAGTTTGAAAACAAATTAATTCCTTGGATTTTTACAAATGGTAAAAAGTAGACCTAGAAGTAGAGACGAAGTGCATTCGGTTCAGCTAACACGCTGGCTTGTATATCTGTCTGTCTATTGGAGTTGCATCAACATAATGTTGACTAAAGAAAAACTTCATCATCATCCAACAGCTTGTTCTAAGTAGAGCTTAGTCACTCTAACAGTCCTTTGTTATTTCTCTCTCTCTATCCTCTCTCTCTCTCTCTCTCTCCTCTCATATGTTAAACATTCCTGCTCTGTTGTTATCATTTTCAACTCTCAGTCCCATCCTGATTCGTCTTCCGTGGTCGTCCTCTTCTTCTCTTTGCAGGAAGTGTCCTTCCAAATGGTCTTCTTCAACCTTTGTGTCTTTGTATATGCCAAAATTTGTGAACGAATAGGTTAAAAAAGACGCTGGCCTGGATAGGACACACTTTGGGAAACATGGAATATAACAAGAAGGGTCCTTGCCTGGAATCACAGAGACAGCGAAAGTAGGGAGGTCGAGAATACAGGGGACAGATTTGGAGGCAGAGATCAACAATATAAAGAAGAGCTGGAGTGAGCTGCAGGAGATAGCTAGAGATGGCAGGACTTGCATAAAAATTTGGGTTTAGGGCCTATGTACCAATACAGGTTAAAAGACAAGAGAGAGAGAGAGAGAGATATGCCAACAATTCTTCAATTTTCTCATTCTTATTTGTAGCTCTGCCAGTTCTCTTTGATTTGAGTTTCTATGTGTAGATCTGTCTTTTTCTCTATTCTGTCCATGATATACGGATGACTCTTCTATAGCATTGATATTCAAAAGTACGTATATGTTTTTTAATGCTTTGTTAAATGTCATTAAAACCACCCCCAAACGCTGCCCGTGAGTATTCTTTTTCATTCTTATCTTTTTTTTCTTATCAGTTCCATTCCATACTATTTTCGAACCTCCATATCGACCATTGTCAACCATCTGTGGATTTTGTGATCTGACCCTAAGAGCATTGTACGTTGCCAGTAGCGCCTACAAGTAGACCACCACCCATTTTCGCTCTTTATTTACTAGTGAGCATCCTAAGCATCATCACCCCTAGACATGCATTGTATGTTGCAGTGGTATATTCTTGCTTCACTTCGGGCCCGACTGCAGGCGCATTCGATACAAATTTTAGTGTTTAATTTTTTTTTATAATACCATGTTTGTTATTCTATTAATTTCGATCATCCCACTCTCATCTTTGTAAGCAGTGAACGAGTATTAAAGTGTTCAATTTTCTATTTTTACTTCGTTGCAAAAATATCATTTCTCATATTTGTTTCATCAGTTGTCATTTTTTTTCTTTTTTCATCGTTAAGATTTTGTTTTTCCTTTTCTTTGACTTCATTATTAATTTTCAATCTTTTTGCTGATGTTCACTAACATTTTCTATTCTTTCTTTCTTTTCTTTAATTCTGTTTTGTATCACAACGACAGAATGAAAACAAGTAAAAAACTTAATATTACTAAACTATTTTGAAAACCTGAGGGAATATAACAAGAAGGGCCCTTTCCTGGAACCTGGGGACAGGAAAGAAGGGAAAGAAATCATGGAGACGAGATTTGAGGCAGAGATCAACAATATAAAGAAGGAGCTGCAGAGATGCTAAAGATAGGAAGACAGGGGCATGTGTTGGTTGAGGGTCTATGCCAACCCGGGTTAAAAAGGCAGAGAAGAGAAGTGAACATATACTGTGTAAAAGTCTTTTTAAAAACAATGATTTTATAAATTATTTCATTAAAATATTCCCAATATTGTATCATTTCTGACTTAATTACGTCACTGATGGGAGCCGCGGTAGCGTAGTTGTTAGTGAACTCGCTTCTCAAGGCTGGTGGTCTGTTCAACTCCCGAAATCCGCGTAGAATTTTTCCTGACCCGACGGTTTCAGGTCGCCCCACCCTAACTGGGTACCAACATGCTCTGGGAAAGTAAAGGCGGCCGGCGTGTTTCCAACCACATCACCCATCGGGCCGACGGTCAATAAAAAATACAGGCCTAACACTGTATTGCCCTATATACCACGGGGTATGAAAGGGTTCCTTTACTTTTTTTTTAATACGTCACTAAACATAGGCGTCAGGTAGTTTTCTTCCAGGAGGGACAAAATGAAAAATATGTAGTTGGTAGTTACGAGGAAATGAAGAAGACCAAATTCACATACAACTGTTTTTTTAAAAAATCTATTTTCCAGGGAGGAGGCCACACCAAACCCTTCATGGTTTTAGCATGGACGCCCATCCCATTGATGTGTGTGAATATAGGCATTATTTTTTTTAAATTAACACATTTGCCAAAATAATCAGATCAAATTGTCAGACTTGGGAAAGTTTTTGGGGAAAACCCCCCCGTCTGTTTTTGTATTGTATGGTAGGTGCATGGCAATGATGTCGGTTGACTGTTGGCGTATTTATGTCTCCCCGAGTAAATTACGCTGTTTTAACCACAAAAATGCAATGAATAAAAATACTATAAAGCTACAAAAAAGCGAAAATTTGTGAAATAAGTTCATTTTTTACCAGAGTTCCCAAACGTTTTATATATTAGTGCCATCTGGATGATGGTTGTGAGGTTCTAGCCATTTGATGATTGCATCTACATTATACTAATAGCAATAGCAGTGGGCTCGTGATCACTTTTGTGGTGGGCCAGACAGATATTTTCAAATATGGTTTCGTTAGATAATTTTAATGTAAATAATAAATACAGGTTACCCTTTATTTTGTTCTGTCCACTGGCCCTAATGACGGTCCCCACTGAGCAAAGAATATTGTATATTAAGATGTTGACATTTTTCCAGTGAAAAGCAAAAGTGTGGTTACGTGGCAGAAATGGTTATCTTAATGGGGTTTAATGACGATTGTTAAGTCGTTTACCTGTCGTAATGAAGGCTGCGGGTTTAAACCCGGGACATGTACAATATTTTCATAGAAATATGGATTGATGCTGAAGCTACTGAGTTTTGTGCAATGCCCCGACAGATGCCATGCTATCTCTGCCGAGAGGACGAAGCCATATAGGAAACCTGTTAATGAGTTAATCATTCCTTTGGACCTTCTAGAATGGTTATAAAATCAAACACGATTATAAAAGAGGAAAGAACGTGTTTATGGGAGTGTTACGAAAGAAATTTGAAACATAATGTATTTTGAAATCTTCTTCCGAATTTTTCCCTATCGACCACTTTCAACCTCTGTAGATTTGCATGTGACCCGAGCCTGGGTGATTGTACACTGTGCCGTTATGCCCTACAAGTGACCATCACATCCGATTTCTGCGCTGCTTTTTGTGTACTAGGAAAGCTTCCTAGGCCCATATCTCAGTCGCCTTTTACGACTGTCTTGTAGGTAGCAGTGGTACTATTCTTTGCTCCTTGCGAGCCTCGTCATAACACAGGCGGTTTTCTGAAATATGATTAGCGCTAAAGCGGTAGAGTAAAATAGGGCGCCATGAATGGGACATGGGCGCATGACACAAGGGCGCGTGTTAGACAGTACTCTTGAATCATATTTTTGTTTTGAGGCATCATTACTGGATCCAGTTTAGTTTAACGAATCCTTTGTATTGTGGTCGTTTTAAACTGAACACGACCCATTGTTTCATGTGTTGGTTTTATTTTTGTTTTGTTATCTGACATTGTGAAATTTGCTTTTGTCTTACACAGCATCACTTCTTCGAATTTTCCATATCGACCACTTGTTAACCACTCTTTGTGATTTTATGTGATCTGAGCCTAAGAGCAATTGTGCCAGTTATACGCCTACAAGGAAGTCAGACATCCGATTTCTGCGATGTTTTTATATAACAGCTAATATGGCATATATGTATGGAAATGGAAGGTTCGTTATGACGTAGTATAGGCAAGGTTGTGTGATGGTGTGAAATTTGGGGTAGTGCGGGAAAGGGCGATGAGCAAATTTGACGTAGGACAAGCTAGTCAGAAACAGTTTAAATAGTAAATAAACACAACGCGATAGGTTATCTGGCAAATTTCGATTTGTCAATGGTGCTGTTTTTAAGTTAACCCTGTATTAGGTAGCTCCTATCGACGTTTGCCGAATCCGGATCGTGTCGTTCAGTTCATTGTCCATTTTCCAAAATTCCTAAGATTGTTGCTAGAGCTACAGGCTCTTGTTTTTTTTAATACTCGGCAGGTATCTTGTCATGTCTCCAAAAGTAGAACGAAACCATATGGGAAACCAGTGAAAAGGGAGTCAATCCTTCACCTCAAAACCCTCTAGGCTAACTTTCATACCTATATATTCGCACTAATTTGTTATACTTACATAATAAAACTAGCTTTCAATAATAATTTCCCATGATCGGGGCGGGTTATAATTTTGCTAGGGTCGGGTTATAGTGATAAGCTGACAAAATCAACACATATTACTTTTTTCAGACTAGTGATTGTTGGAAAATTCTCAACAAAATTGCTATGATGATCATAAAAACTCGGGATTCAACACAATTTTGATTATTTGACAATGAATACATTTCAATTATCTGACATGGTTACAGTGTTACCTAACAATAGTTAGTTTATTTTTCCTATCGTTTATAATATGGCTAAATTACAGGAGAGCCGAGTAGCTCAGATGTTGAATTGCATCTTAGGTGGCAAAGTAAAGGAACCCTTTCATACCTCGGGGTATAGGTCAATACAGTGTTAGGCCTGATTTCTTGACCGTCGGCAATGGGTGATGTGGTCAGCATCACGCCGGCCCCCTTACTTTCCCAGAGCATGTCTGGTACCCAGTGAGGCTGGGTCGCCCCAAGATCTGTCGTGCCGGAAAATTTGTCCCATGCAGGATGACGCCACAGCTGGAAGCAGTTTACTAACAACTACCACCGCCTCTCATCTTATACGCATGGTCGTTTAATTCCACAGTGGGCGTGGAATTTTTTTCAATTTCAGGTCGCCGCTTCATTTTTGGGAAAGGGGTATGAAGTAAAAGCGGCCGGCGTGATGTTGACCAATCATCTATCTGCCGACGGTCAATTGGGACCACAGCCAACGAAATATTCTAATATGAGAATATAATAGAAGGCGCAATACAAACATAACACCTAATTACCCAACAATGCTTGAGGTAGAAAAGGCCCCTTTGCTCATATTTTAAAACTAATATTTCAAAGAAAAGAAAGATAGAAAGACAGAGCAACGGAGTGGTTAGTGCGTTTGATTCTTAGACGAATCGGGTAGGCTGTGACAGTTAAAGGCTGACGGAGAGCGAACCCAGTAAAAGCTGGCTAAAACCCGGAACGCCCTGAAGGAAAAGCACCAGAGCTCTAAATGGCGCTGAATGATGTGGACGAGAGCTCAAAATGGCGCTGAATGAGTGACGAGAGCTCTAAATG
Source organism: Arion vulgaris (assembly GCA_020796225.1). Taxonomy (NCBI): domain Eukaryota; kingdom Metazoa; phylum Mollusca; class Gastropoda; order Stylommatophora; family Arionidae; genus Arion; species Arion vulgaris. The sequence continues at coordinate 8,244 of JADZMA010001343.1, forward strand.
GCGCTGAATGATGTGACGAGAGCTCTAAATGGCGCTGAATGATGTGACGAGAGCTCTAAATGGCCTTGAATGATGGGGACGAGGCTCAAATGGCGCTGAATGATGTGACGAGAGCTCTAAATGGCGCTGAATGATGTGACGAGAGCTCTAAATGGCGCTGAATGATGTGACGAGCTCTAATGGCGCTGAATGAGTGACAAAGGGGCTCTAATGGGCTGAATGATGTGACGAGAGCTCTAATGGCGCTGAATGATGGGGACGAGGCTCTAATGGCGCTGAATGATGTGGCGAGAGCTCTAAATGGCGCTGAATGATGTGACGAGAGCTCTAAATGGCGCTGAATGATGGAGAGGCTCTAAATGGCGCTGAATGATGTGACGAGAGCTCTAAATGGCGCTGAATGATGTGACGGGGCTCTAAATGGCGCTCAATGATGACGAGAGCTCTAAATGGCGCTCAATGATGTGACGAGAGCTCTAAATGGCGCTGAATGATGTGACGGAGCTAAATGGCGCTGAATGATGTGACGAGAGCTCTAAATGGCGCTGAATGAGGGACAGAGCTCTAAATGGCGCTGAATGATGTGAGCAAGGCTCTAAATGGCGCTGAATGATGTGACGGAAGCTCTAAATGCGCTGAATGATGACGAGAGCCAAATGGCGTGAATGATGTGACGTAATGGGGTGATCGGGGCTACTCCCTGAGCACAGACGCCCACTTTGTGTGCGCTTCAAAAATAGTGGATTTATTTCGCCAGGTCTGTTATTTCGGGAGATCCATCTTTTGCGTTGACGGTTTTTGCTTTGTATCCACTGTAACCACTGTGTCCATGTAAATTTCTTGAGGCGCTGTGTCTGTTGGTAATCTGCTTATTAGCGGAAAAAATGTGTTGTTTTTTGATGAAGTTCAGTAGTGACGTTATCGACATCAAAAATCGTGACATATCCTTTTTACAAGACTTAGCTATCACAACAGTAAACGAGTGGTCGTTTTCCCTAGGCATCGCTTATACATTCATAGTTTGTCATTGTTCTGAACGGTGGTGTTGTATATTTTTTATCTTTCAAAATCCAACGACGTTATCCCACTTTAGCAGTGGTTTCAGCCAAATTTAGGTGTAAAGAATAGAACGATGTTACCTCCCCCCATGTCGTAAAAGACCAAAGGGTGATTTAGGGAATCGGATGCATGTGTCCTAAACTGAAAGTCTTGTTTGGGGACCTACCAAACCAATGTGCAACGTAAAACGTTCTTGGCAAAGATCAAACATATCACAAGAGTGAAAAAATTGGTCGTAAAGAACAACGAAAAAAGAAGAAGATGATACCACTTTATTTCCTGATATCTTGATTCCTAAACTGGTTTTTCTTGATACTCCAGCATTTTAAGTAAACGCTTCATCTCTCGGATTTGTTCTTATATGTCCCCACCACACCATGGTATTTTTTTCCCATCCAGAAGTTGATTCGGGTCTTCAGCTCGGTGTCATGGACATCTCCCTTCGGTTCGGTGCACGAACACCAAAATCTGGAATCTGTGGTTTTTTCTGACCCCGCAGATTGAACCCGCACACACAGAGGATGTCCCCCGTAGTCAACGCGCTACGAACACGCTGGGCAGACGGGCACCATGGTATAAAATACGTTCTTTACGTTACTATAAAAGCATGGACTGTCAGTACAATCAAATACATTCGAACAAAAACATGCGCACTTTTAAAACATCTGAATTTTTTACAGATGAAAAAGTCAATTGAATATCTTAAAACAACTACACTAAACGCTAGTTCCTGTTGTTATTGTCAAGGTAAATGCGATATTTCGTAAACCCATTCCACATGAAATTAACACAGATGCAACAAAGAATCAAATGATAGGGAAATGCGCCAATTTTAAGATGCAAACACGCCCCAATGAACACAAAAGAGCAATGTTAACACAATCTTTCTCCACATTATGTTACCAGTGCCAAACCTGACGCTGACAACAAACGATAGAAGAAAACTAGTCACAACAGAGATAAAGTGTCTACGCAGAATGTAATAAGAAGAGCCCGGTTGAGAAATGAAGACATCAGGAAAAGTGGGTACAACATCAGTACTAGACTTCATCAAGAAACAACAAATTAAATGGTTCGTCACGTAAGCAGATTACCATCAGACAGTGCACCCCAAAAGAGCAATGCTGCCCCGATACAGGGTACAAAGCAAAAGGGCCCGGCCACGAAAAAGATGGACCTAGAGATAACAGAGGCGACGAAAGACTATCTCAAGCGCATACTAGCCTTTTTAGAAATCTTTTCCCTGACCTGAGCTGGGGAGGCATAAGGATTGAGAAAGAAAGAAAGAAAGAAGAATTCGCACAAAACGACTGGTGTGCAAATGAAGTGCATCGATTCAGAAAACGTAGTTAAATCAGAATTTTAGAACGAGATAATTAGGATGTGTACAGAAAAATGATTTCATAGAATATACAGTATATTTTGTTATTGATCTATGTATATTCTTCTTTTTCTTGTGTTTTCCCCTAGATTTGGATTTGATTCTCTAATAAAGGCAGCCGTCTGCCTCAGATTATCAGCCAAATCACACAGTTTGTCTTTGGAACGCAAGTGGCCACCTAAAGTTCTGTGGATAAAATTCCTAGGGTTTTCTGCTTCATTTGTGCCATGTCTTCCAACAGTAAGTTTAGCACTCTTGGATGGTAGTTTGACATTTTTCTTACTTAGCTAAATCCCCGAGGCAGATTGGCGACCGAGAATCCGTTATCCCATTCTCATTGTGAGGTTGTTGAACCATGTTATTCCCTTACGGCATAGTGCATTCGTTTCAGAAAAGCATTTGTTTCGGTTAGCATTCCTAGGACACATGCATCGGATTTCAGCAAACCTCCTTACTCGCCTCTTCGACATGTTGGGCAGAAACATGTTATATTCTTTACACCCAAATTTGGGCCCGTAACCACTCGGGCGATATATATATATATTAGTATTCTTTACCACACTGATAAAGTACATTTTCAACCCCGCATCGGGCTCACTAGTCATCTACGCACACACAGATAAACATAAAACAACACATTCTTTGGATGAATAAATGGTGGTCATCGTTACCCACTGAACGAGCATCCTATTTTATATATATATATGCATGATATGTGTGTGGAGGGGTGTGTGAAAGGGGTTGCGTGCGTGTGTGTGGGATCGTATGTCCCGTGAACACTATAATAATTTTAATAGTTTGGAGCTACCGTTGTCGTTAGCACTAGATGCTCGGAAATGTGAGGGGTGTATTAACCAGCGAGCAACAGGAACCATCAGTATCATACCGCTCGACATCTTTGGGGAAGACTAAGCACCTATGGATCTGGCCGGGGTCATATGACGTGTTCAGAAACCAATATAAACCAATATGAACACTAAAAGAGCATTTTACCACCACTTTCTCTAGATACTATGATATCAGTGCCAAACATGGACAATTTCATCAAACATAGAGTGAAAAAATTTGTCTCCAGAGATGCAGTGTCTACGCAGAAATTCGAGTATCAGAAAAGACCGGTTTCGATATGAAGACATCGGGAAACAAAAAGTAGGTACAACATCAGTACTGAGCTTCATCATGTAATAACAATTGAAATATTTCTGAACCATAAGAAGATTAACTATAGACAGTGAACCTAAAATGATAATGCTCCCAAAAGTGGATCATTGAATCAAAGGTCCCAGCAACAGGCTGAACATTCTAGGGAAAGACAAAGATATTGGAGAATTAACCAAGCAAACGACAACTCGATCTCCTGAGGGGAAAACCACTTCAAGAGGTAGAATCCCCTACATATTTGGGCAGCAACGTAGACAAAGATGGAACAGATGAGATGTTAAATAAGAATACAGAAGGGAAGAGGAGCTCATTGCACTGGGAAAATTTGAAGTCCAAAGAAATCAAATCTAGAACAAAATTTGATATTTATTAAAATTTAAAACAGTTCTACTGTAGGTCAAAAAAATGGAGAACAACTAAAACAATAGCGCATAAATTGCAAACATTCATCAAATTGTCTCGCAGAATAGAGGGGAAAAAGATGGTAGATAGGGTCCAAATGAGGGAAATAGGGGAGAACAAGAAGATTATAAACGAACAGGTTAAAAAACGCTGGCGCTGGATAGGGCACACTTTTTCCCAAAAACCCGGGGGAATATAACAAGAAGGGGCCTTGCCTGGGAACCCCGGGACAGCGAAAGAAGGAGGCAAAAAACATGGAGACAGATTGGGGGCGGAGATCAACAAATAAAAAAGAGCTGAGGGGGCTGCAGGAGATAGCTAGAGATAGGAAGATTGGAGGGGTTATTGAGGGCCTGCCCCAACCGGGTAAAGGCAAAAAGAGAGAGAGAGTAAACAAAATAAGAGATCGTCACAAAAGGGGACATAAAATAGAAGAGGCGTCAAGACAAAGTGTACACAGCGTCGTTTAAATTTCTTCTTCTTTCTTTCAAATTTTCAAAAAGTCTTGCATATTTCTAATGAGTCAGTGAAAATCCAGTCCTGAAAATTTAAAAGTTCAGAAATATCCCACGAATACCATGGACAGAAAAAAAAAGAACACTGATGTCCTGAAAGAACCAAATGTTAAAGAGAATTGGCTGATAAAAAAATACTATACAGAAAATTACACACTTTTGTCCCCTCAAGCCGATGGCCTGGGAAAAAAAATACTAGAGAGCTGGGTCCAGGACGAGAGGCAGAGGAGACCAAGAAGAAGATGGCTACAAGATATTAAGAAACCATGAACATGACCATCGACGAAGTGGGTGAACTGGCAAGAAACAGACTGAATTTCAGATGTGTAAAGGAACGTCCTATAAAGATACACACTTGATATGAGATGATGATGGGGTCAGTGGTAACCAGAGTATACAGCTTGTTTTTGACACATGGGGGTTGCGATGTGTTGTTCTGTACATTGCACGTTGAACACTATTGCAATATGTGTGTCTGTCATCTTACTGGGACCAATGAGCATATGTTAGTATGCCTATCTTGTACTTGTTAAACAGATAGTACCTCAGCATATTCTTTCTCCATATTTAGGTTTTTGAGGGTTCCAGGAAAGGGCCCACCTTGTTATATTCTCCTCATTTTTCGACGGAAAGTCTATTTTTCTTCACCACTTGTTTTCTGGAATCATATTAAAACTCCCCTAAAGTTCCTCATTTCTGACTCTATCTTACCATCTCAGTCCCCCTATCCTGCGAGATACAGTTGGGTGATTGTTTGAGTTTATGCGCATTATTTTAGTCATTTCCATTTTTGACACATAATTGTATATTAGTTTTACATAATTATTTAATTGTCTATAATATATTAATATTTTCAAACAATTCTATAACACCCACCCATTTCCTATTCTGTTTTTAATTTAATGACATGTGCTGGAATGCATTTTTGTCAGAATATTTTTGTAAATTGAAATATTTGTTGTAATATTTTGTTAATTTGTTGTAATATTTGTGTAATATTTGGTGTAATTTTTGTTAATATTTCTTAATTTGTAATATTTCTTGTAATATTTCTGTGTAATATTTCGTGTAATATTTCTTGTATATATTTGTGTGTAATATTTGTGTAATATTCTGTAATATTTCTGTTAATATTTTTGTGTAATAGAGTGTCGTGTTATTTCTGTTTACAAACACTGATCTTAACAAATAGTCTCCAATCAATATTTTTTTAGCTTGAGACTGTGACATTACATTCTGTCCTGAGGGTCAATCGTGGGAGCGTTTTGATTCCTGAATTTGCGTCAACGGTTGACCATCTCAGTTTCTTGTAAGACAAGTTCGTTCTGACTCTCAGATTTTCTTAAAAATTAGTTAACTGTCGAGTTGTATCATTAGAAGTGTATAGGATGAGATTAAGTAGTTTTTAGCAAGAACCTCAGAGGAAACAACGAGCAACGAATATGATCAACAAATTTCTTGAGTGGTAACCGGGGCCAAATTTGGGGAAAGAATAAAACCACTGTTACCTGCCACGCATGTCGTAAAAGGCGACTAAGGGGGTTTGGCTGAAATCGGATGCACATGTCCAAATTGAGAAGTCTATGCGTGTAGGGGGGACCAAACCAATGTGCAACGATACACGTTCTTGGAAAATCAGACATATCACAAAAAGTGATTAAAATTGGTGGTAAAGAACGAACGTAAAGAAGAAGAAGATCAACAAATAAACAGTGTGCAGGTATTTAGAGCTTCCGAAAAAACAAATAAACATACATAGGATTCGAACCACTTACCCTCATTTCTGAGAAAAACACTCCTCGTGAGCCATTTTTTGAATGGTTCACTGGTTGTGTTTAAGGACGTTCGTATTGCTGGTTATCAAGTGTATACTAATTTGGATAGTTCACGACATGCATTTTGGTCCCCTTCGGCCCAGTTGACAGTATTAGTCAACGATCTTCTTTTTCTGCAATCCTTCTGCTATGGACTACTCCGGTATGCATAAACAGGGCGGGGCGCTTTAGATCTTTACCGGTTCCTGTAGTTTGTTTTGTAGTGTTGTTTTGTTGGTAATTTCTATTCTACACTGCTCAGACTGAGTCTTTGGGATGTGCCTGGGATGCTTGGTGCTCATAGGTGCAGAAGCGAGACCCATTCTATGGAGGGTGCTATGAGACCCTGTGTCCGTTATAAGTCTGAAGACAACGATCTGCCTTTTCTGTTAATGTATTTATACTGTCGTGCTCTGGGTTTTATCCTCCGTTTCTTTCTCCCATCATTTCCTGGATTGTTTCAGGAGAGTCTTTCCCCTGAAAGCTTTGTGTTGGTTGGTGGTGTGTTTGGCCCTCAGCCCTTGCCGGGTTTAAGAAAGAGACAACCATCTACATTGGTTTGTAGACTTGCTGGGGACTGACATCGGGGAGACTTTGATTATCAGAGGAACACAGATTTGAAATGTTTAGCAGATAGTTTCGTTGGTAATAGCCAAACGACAACCTGAGTGGCTCCAAATTTGGGTGTAAAAATAGAACACTGTTACCTGCCACACATGTCAGAGGCGTCTGGAGGTTTGGCTTGAAATCGGATGATGTGTCCGATTTCTACTTCTGGAGGGCGGCTGGGGACAGTCAAAAAGGGTGTGAGAGCGAACCAGTAAACGCTGGTTGAAATCGACACATCGCCGAAGGAAAAGCACCACAGCTCCAAATGGTATTGGGAAAATGTGACTTAAAATACGTTCTTGCAGGCTGTTAATATATCAAATAAGAATGATAAACGGCCGAAAGAGAATAATTGAGAGAGAGAGACGATCGATGAGTTCCATAGAAGAAAAACCAACATAGAATAGAATGATTTTAAACGTAGAATGACTGAAAATGAGTCTTGTTGGTTTCATTTGAAAAGTTTCTCCGTGTGCTGGAACCATCGAAAGGAGCAAAGAATAGTAAACGCGACCTACAAGGCATTTCATAAGAGACGACTGAGGTAGGAAACTAGGGAAACTACCCCAGTAAATAAAAAAACATCCCAAAAACAAATGAGCGGGGCTACTTTTAGGTGCATAACGACCCAACGTAAAATTCTCTTGGCTCAGATCACATACAAAGCACACAGGGGTTAACAAGTGGTCGATATGGAGCGTTTGCACAAAGTCTCTTCTTCCAAACCTTCACCCCTACTCCTCTACCCCCAACTCTCAACCCCTTTTCTACCCCTTTTCCCCCCACATTTACCAACCAAATCTCCCTCCCAAACTTTGTGGATTTTTCGATATAATAGTATCTCTTTTGTATGGGTTTTCACGTAAAAAAAGCCTAAATAGAAACAAAAAATATCTCCATTTCCTGATGACTACACAACCCAAATAGAAAACAAATAATATCTCCATTTTCTGTATGACTACACGTAAACAAGCCTACATAGAAACAAATAATCCTCCCTTTTCTGTAATGACTCACGTAACAAAAAAGCTGGCAGTCTCCAAATTGAAAGCTCCGCTGTCACCCAAAGTTTAATAAAAGGCCTGGAGACAAATTGAAGGACCTTTAGTTTGGAAACCAGCGTGACGATGACTGGACTGCCCTCAGAGACACCGTGTACCATCTACCTCTGGGGCTCATAGGACACTCTGTCGCAAACCACGACTGGTTTGACGAAAAATGACGAAAGAAAAAAGTCTATTTTCCTCAGAAACATAAACATTCAGAGCCCATCAAAACCATCATCATCATCCCAAAAACAGCTTTCCTAGATGCTCGGAGAAGGGCTCAAAAGAGAATCAGAAATTACAAGACGCCTGGCTAAGCAAAAATCTGATGAAATCCAGATTATGCAGACAGACATGATTCCAAACCTTCTAACGATGCCCTAAAAATGTTTACGGCCCCCAACAATCTCACCCACTCCCATACTCGATGCAGATGGAGCAAGGCTACTAATTGACAAGCCTCAGATCTAAATTGCGGCAGAACACTCCGTTCTGTCCTCAACCATCCATCCACAATATGTTATGAAGCCATGGGCGCATGCCCAGGTCCAATCAATGCCAAGCTTGATATTCCACCTACCTACAGAGGTCAAGAAGGCAACAAGCCAGATGTCCAGCGGAAGGCACCGGTGGACTCAATACCAAGAAGTATACAAAAGAAGGAGGGCCCACGCGATGCTAAAATTGACAGATTATTTACATCCATTTGGAAGAACGTGCCAGGAATTTAAAAGGGTGCCACTATTGTCCACCTGTACAAGCGGAAAGAAAAAAGCCAGGTCGATAATCACGGGATCTCCCCCCGTCAATTGATGTCAAAATACTGGGCCCGAGTCCTCCCACGATTATCGATCACCTGGGAAAAGGACTTTACCCTGAGACCCAATGGGCTTAGGCAGGTGTGAACAGCAGACATGATATTTTGCTCGCCAACTTAAAGGGGAAATGCCGAGAGGGGACGTAACCTCTAATGGGTTTGCGATCTGGCAAAGGCTTGGCACGGTTAACAGGGAGGGTCTATGGAGGATCTGGAAAATTTGGGTGCCCAGTGAAATTCATCAAGATCGTCCAACAGTTTCACGAGGGGATGATGGCACGTGTACTTGATGAAGGGGGGCTGTCGGAAGCCTTCCATGTCACCAACGGCGTCAAACAGGGCTGTGTACTGCCCCAAAACTCTTCAATGGAAAGTTCTGCCATGCTCGGATGTCTTTTGAAGGCGACGACATGGGTAAAGTTAGATACAGGACAGACGGAAATCTATTCAATCTTCGGAGGTTAAAATCCTTCACCAAGGTAAAAGAATCAACTATCTCAAACCTGTTGTTTGCTGATGACGTGCCCTGCACCAAATCTGTGGAAAATGCAGACTTAATGGACCGTTCCCCAATGGCCCGATAGGTTTAGCCCCACCATTAAACCAAAAAAGAGGTCATGTTAGCCGCCCCTGAGAACAGTATTAGATCCCGTCATCAACATTTAAACACCAGCGTTCCAGTCAACGGGCAACTTTCTATCTTGGCAGCCTCCCTATCCCGATCGGCAAACATAGATTCTGAGGTCAACTAGGGAAACCAAAGCCAGTGCTGTGTTCGGAAGGTTACGTGTCACTGTGTGGAACGGGAAGGGGATAAACATAGTCACGGGGAAAATTTACAGGCATAGTGCTACCACGCTGTTACGCAAGCGAGACATGGACAGTATAGCAGACACCAAGAAAATTAAACCATTTCCACACAAGCTGTCTACCAGAATACTAAAAATAAACTGGCAGGACAAAATTCCGAAAAGCGAAGTCCTCCCGAGCAAAGATCCCAAGCGTCAACACCCTGTTGCAGGGCCCCAAATGAGATGGGTGGTCACGTTGCTCGAATGCCTGATAAACCATCCCAAACAGTTGATGTATGGCGAGCGAAGGGGGCAGACGTTTAGCTGGTGGACAGAAAAGCTTTAAGACACTCTAAAGTGTTTTGAAAAAGCTTCGATATAGACAATACGTGCTGGAACTTTGCCAAAAATCGCCAAATGTGGCGCTGTAACAACAAAGAAAGGGAAACCCGAATAGCTGAGAATCATCGTATTGTTGGTCACAGAGAAAACGAAGGGCGCAAAGACAGAGCACAAACGCCAAAGTCTACTTTGATCATGTATGCCCCACCTGTGGTCGGGGATCTTTTTAGGATTGACTCTACAGTCACCTCCCGCACACCAGAGGTGAACAGTACACGTTTTGAGATTGTTGTATCATCTGCGATGGACGGCATTACACGTAAACAAGCCTAAATAGAAAACAAATAATATCTCCATTTTCTGTATGACTAAGTAAACAAGCCCTAGAAAACAAATAATATCTCCATTTTCTGTATGACTACGTAAACAAGCCATAGAACAAATAATATCTCCATTTTTTTGTATGACTAACGTAAAAAGCTACATAGAAACAAATAATATCTCCATTTTTTGTATGACTACCGTAAACAAGCCTAAATAGAAAACAAATAATATCTTCATTTTCTGTATGACTACACGTAAACAAGCCTACATAGAAAACAAATAATATCTCCATTTTCTGTATGACTACACGTAAACAAGCCTACATAAGAAACAAATAATATCTCCATTTTCTGTATGACTACACAGTAAACAAGCCTAAATAGAACACAAATATCATGTTTTTCATTATTATTATTTTCTATCGCATCTCTTGACTTCAATTTATTCCGATAATAAATCATCTATTATTTTCTCTGTCTTAATTTAGATCCCTCTGTTCAGCAAGAGATTTTTCCTCAATTTTCTTCAAAAATACTACATTAGGCCAGGTCACGCTAGAGTGTTGCTGATGCGTAACAAAACAAATTTAATTGCAAATTTTTCTGAAGAAATTAAAGATTGTACCCGACCATTTCTCTGCCCACCACTTTCTTTTTTTTATCTCCAGGATGAATCTAAATATAGAGATTAAGAAGCCAACGCTATATTCATGTTCTCATAAGTTATGTCATTATAAGAACAGGGGCCGAAGGAAGATAACAGGAGCGCTCACTTCTTCCTCTTCTTCTTCTTCTTGTCTGCACCCGGTATGTTCTTCTTCTTCTTTTCGCTCGTTCTTCGACCAACTTAATCATTCTTGGGATATGGTTGATCTTTGCCAAGAACTGTATACGTTGCACGTTGGTTTATGTAGGCCCTAAACGCATATACTTCAACGTTTAGGACATGCATTCGATTTCAGCCAAACCTCCTTAGTCGACTCTTACAACATGTGTGGGGAAAGGGTTTTTTAACCCCCTTTGGGGAACCACTGGCGGTCCCAGAACCTTCAAAAGTCAGGTGTTCCCGATTGATTTTTAAGGCATTTTTTCCTTATTATCGGCCCCCCGCATACAGGGGGCCCCGACCTCAAAAGGGGGAGCGTCCCAAAGATACAGGGATTCATTGAAGTGAAAGTGAATTTTAAAACTTAACACATTTCAACGAACATAGACTCCCTTTTTTAGTCGGTGGTGCCGGAACCCAAAAAGAAAAAAAAAAGCACCACCAAAAAGGTTTCAAGGGGCCCTGATAGGGAAAAGGAAGACCCTAGTAAGGGGCATTGAAATTGAAGGGGGGTTTTTTTGGTGAAAGACACACGTACATTTTTTAGGTCAGACAAACAAACCAAAGAGGGGTTTAAACAAGCGGAGATATGGGGACGAAAAGAGAAATTGATGTAAATTTTCTGTTTGAAATTATATTTCTTCTTCTTCTTCTTCTTTGGGAATGCCCATATCGACCCTTTGTCCCACTCTAGGGGAGGTATGTTATCGGGCCCTAAGAGTACTGTAGAACGGGGCTTTGCGCCTAAAGTAGCCATGCACCCCATTTCGCGATGTTTTTATTTACGGGAGACCCCCAGGCCCCATCCCCCCCGCAAAGCAAGGGGTTAAGGACATTTTTTTTGGGCCCCGACAAAAGGGGGAAAATTTTCCCTGATTTAAAGCGTATTCTTTGGGGTTGATGTTTCAATTTTTTAAGGGCCCCTTGGTGATTTACTGACCAAATTGATACGTGCAGTTTTGGAAGCCCTATGAAATTTGTGAAGACGAGGGAAACAGAAACAGATGGAATGAATTAAATAGAAGAAACCCATTTTTTATTTTATTTTTTAAAATTTGGATCATATAATAAATTTTAAAAGCAAGGCTTGATGTTTATATAACACAGAAATATTCCAGGGGAGGGGACGATTTGTGCGTCGGCGAGGGAACCGAATTACCACCCTTTTTATTAGACATAAAGTACGCACGGAGTCGCGAGTCTATCCAGTATTTCGGGGGAGAGAGTTCATACCCGGGGGGGACCTTGGGTTTTTTAAAAAATTACGGGTCCGGTTTTATTTGCTTAAACAATTTTTAAAGAACCGGCCAAAAAAAGGGAGTGTCGAGCATATCCGTATTTAATAGAGATCATTTTATTTCTTTTAAGACCAAACACCCATATTTTACATATTTGTGTACAAAATTTGAATATTGTACATATTTGCAAGATCTATAAAATACATACAAGATAGTTTTTTTTTAAATCAAATTTCACTTTACTTTGCCTTCGGCTCGGTGCCAAGGGGCATGTAACCTTCGGCGGGCCGGAAACGAAACTGGAGAACCCTGGCCTTTTTTCCCGCCGTGAAATTGAACAGCACTCCAGAGGGGGGTGACTCGTCGTCCAACGGCCCGAAAACTGGGAGGGGGCTGAAAAAGGGAAAAAACGCCGAGTGGCCGGGCCCAAATTTGGGGGCGAATCCCCCGTTCCTTCCATGTCAAGGGGAAGAGGGGGCCCGAA